>VZRZ01001090.1:0-102238 GCA_013398175.1 Climacteris rufus
GGGCCGGGCCGGGCCGGGAGCGCCGGGCGGGAGCGGAGCGGGTTCGGCACCAAGCGGGACGGGCCTGGACCAGCCGCCTCCGGGACATGGAGGGCGTGCGTCCGGGCGGGGGGCCCCCCGCGGGCGGGCCGGGGACCGGCTCGGGGTCTGGCTCCGGCTCCGGCTCCTTCCCGTCGCTGTTCCCGCCGGGGCTGCACGGTATCTACGGCGAGTGCCGCCGCCTCTACCCCGACCAGCCCAACCCGCTCCAGGTCACCGCCATCCTCAAGTACTGGTGAGGCGGCCTGGGTAGGGCCGGGGTCTTGCGTGGAGCTGGGGGGAGCAGTGCGGCCGGTGCCTTGTGTGGGATAGGAGAGCGTTTGGGAGGAGTAGTGGGAGTGGGAGAGGTTCGGGAGAAGCACTGGGGCTTGGGACGTTGCAGAGGGTTGGGGTGGTGGGGCTGGGGAGGATTGCAGCAACCGGAGAGGGACTGGGGGTTGCGTCCAGAGTTTGGAGTGAGATGCAGGAGTTTTGGGGATGTGCAGCGGGTCTGGGCATGGAGGCATTGAGGACGCAGTTGGGTGCCCTAGAGCTGTGTTTGGGGGGCTTCATGGGGAGGACGTGCTGGCAGTAGGAGGAGGGGTCTGGGGAGGAGTGCACTGAAGATAGGAGGGCGTGCTGGGGTTTCTGGGGTGAACTGGAGGGTCCCTGAGTGTGGGTGGCTGATGAAGGCCTTGGCTGGGGCAGGTCGTATGAAAAGGGAGCGTATTACTCAGTGGAGGCATTCTCACAGAGAGTGAGGGGCTGGAGTTTTCCCCCCTGGACAGGAGGCACGAGCTCTGTCTTCTGGCCTGGAGTTCGAGTGTGGCCGGCACTGACCGGAGTGAAGCTGTTGTTCCAGCTGTGTGTACCCGTAAAGCCCATGGGGCAGTGCCAGCCTCTCTTGGCCTTACACAGCCATGTGTTATCACAGACTGTGAATCTGCTGCTCAGCCTCTCTGCTGACACAGTGTCTGACACCAGGAACAGCAGTTGTTTATGTGGGAGAGTGGCACGAAGGAAGTCCTTGGATGTTTAGCTATGGAGATGTGTCTAGCATCTAACCCCGTGTGAAGAGGAGTTCCTTTTGCCTTTTACTATCGCTTTGCTGCTCAGCCCCCTCTTCTGTGCCTAAGGAACATGATCAAGTCACCCCCGAGTGTTTGCTTTACCTGACATTGACCTACCCCAGCACTTGGAAGAAGTTTAGTAAATGCTCAACTTCTTTATTTACAGTTCATTTCAACCTGTATGTCTTTATCTGATTAGAGTCCAGAGCAACAGCAGAATAACATCCTCCCTGCGTGCTGCTCTGACAGACAAAGCTATTGCTATTGTTTTCCACAGTAGTGTTGTTTTTTAAGTGATTCTAGCAAGAAGTTTGCCTGTTAGTCCTTATTGCTTAGGAGAGTATTGTATTAAAATGACACAGTGGGCCGAGACATAATGTTGCTAATCTGAGACCTCAAAATATAAATAATTTCCTAGTCATCTGTGCACCTCAGTACTTTGGTGGTGGTCTGATCAGTCTGTTTTTACCCCTATTTCTAACCTTAGATACTCAACCTTAGGAGTTTCCAGTCGCATCAGCCCTTCTTTTCTATCAACAGCTTAAAACAATACTGACTATAGTGATATAAGATTTGTGGGGGCTGAGGGAAATTTAGGTCTACAATGAAGAATGGCAGAGACCCTTTTTTGGGAAGAAACCTTGCTGCTTGTTTACTTGAGGGATTGATTAGGATTTCACTGCAATTGGAGCTCAAACACTAAAAACACTGCTGCTGGCAGTGATGGCAGGTTGCAAGTAAGAAGTAATGTGGAGGCCTGTTTATCCTGGAGTTTTCCACTTTGCAGTTCTTCCAACTCAGGCAGCAGCGAGAGCTGAGAGCTTCGCTTGTAGAGGTGAGCTTCCTGCTGCTGTCCTGTGCAGGAAATTCGGCTGCAAGGGGAAGCCTACGTGGACGACACTCAAGTACTTTCTCTCCCGCTGTTGGGTGCAACTTGGAGCTCGGTTTTGCTGAGTCTGCTAGAATGGCTTCTGCCACAACTCGCTCTGCTAATCTGTCCTGCTTTGCCTAGGTTGCCAGCTATTAGCTGGTTTAGATTAGAAGAGGAAATTGTTGCACCACGTTCCCTGCCTTAGGAGAAACATTGTAACACTAATCAGGTTTTAATTATATGTATCAGTTTCACTATGGTTAACAGCGCTTTGGGTTTTTTTGTTCGGGGAGCTGAAGCTGTAGTCTTTGGCTTGCCCGTCAGAGCAGGTCCTTGCTGTGTAATGTTGGAGAATCTGCAGCACTCCATGCCTGTTACATAAAGTGGTCTAGCCATGTGGATTATTTAATGCAACTAGTCTTTCAAAATGCTATGTGCATATCTCAGGAGAGAATTTTTGATTCTATCAGAATTTCTTGGAAGAGTTTCTGGCTGTGTTCATGAAGGCCATGCGCTGAGATGGAGTTTCTCTGTTGGTATCCAGTGTCCACTTTTATTATAAAATGTCGTAGAGTATCTCTAAGTGAAATATCTTGTTGCAAAGAATTGCTGATGAAAAAGGCAAATTTGTACTTTCCTTTGTGATAGATTTTGAAATAGGCATAATTTGGGGTGGACCATTGGTTTTTCCTCACCTGTCTTGAATTTAGGCCATGTATTTAAAAACCTGTGCAGTGACCTGTGATCTGCAGCCCTTTGGGAATCATGGACTGCTTCTGAAGGGTTGCGGGAAGGTAGCTGTGAAAAGCAGTCCTATTGTCAGCTGCTGGGAAGCAACTACAAACAATACACCAAGAACTTTTCAGGGTGAATGAATTGGGAATTGTCCCATTTTTTTCCCCGTTGTGGATCTGTTTCCTCTCTGCCCGTTTTGCGTTTCTCCTTCCACAGAAACTTCAGAGTGCTCTTAACATCAGTCAAAAGAAGACTCTTGGTGCAGATGCAAATACAGGGTTTCCCCTGAGGCAGCCCTTCTCGCTCGTGAATGAGCTCCATGAATAGAGAATGTAACAAATTTGTACCGTACCTCTGGCTTTGAAGTTGGGCTCTTCCTAATAAAATCCTCCAACGCTTGCAGCTCTTTGTGCGAGCACATGTACTGATATGTAGATTGTGATACAAGGTCGAACCCCGCCGCTGCGGCGGCCGTGGGCGGGAGGATGTACCACAGCAGCGCCGAGGTTAGAGCGGTGAAACCTGCCATCGAAACTGGATGAATATCTGTGCTGACTAACCCATGGTGAGCGTTCTTGCCATGGCTATGTTACTAGCTGTGCTCCAGGTAGCTGGCTTAAAGCTCCTGCAGTTGCAGTGGTTTTGGGATGGGTGTGTGGCTTGGCTTTGCGTAGTTCAAAATTTAATTAGTCACCACTGCAGGCTTTTTGTCTGCCTCTCTTCCAAGCCTACCATATTTCTCAGGGAGTAAAGAGAGCGTGATTGGATGATCGAGCAGTGTGTAAACCAGTGGGCTGTGAACTCTGTCCAGGTCTGCTCTGGGCAGGACAGAGCTCGGCTCCCCTGGGGGTGGTGCCCCATTGCTGCGGCCGCCTCCTGGGTACCGCGGTGCTGCGGGCCCCCGGAGAGGTTTGGCCTTTAGAGACAAACACGGAGTTGCTGGCAGGAGCAAGGGAGAGGTGTCTGGCTCGCCTGGTGCTGTCTAGGCAGGACTTGCCATCTGCATCAGACCTGATGAGTATGTTTGAGTAGCCCTAGGGAAAAGTGTGTACTCATGGAATAGTTCCTGTCCTGAAAAAGGGCAATGTAGAGGTTTGTTTTGTGCGTTGTCAGTGTCAGAGTGCCTGTGTCAGCACTGTTCTGGCATTGATTGTTTGACTTCTAAAGTGTTATTAAATCACTTTGGAAGCAGGTTTTCTTCGTGTGGGAGATGCTGGTTGCTTAGCAGTGGTCCCTTCATTGCAAATCCCACACAGCTGCTCTGACCATTGACTAATCTCTCACACTGCCTTGCTGGTCAGTGTATGAACCTCCCTCACTCTGGAGTGTTCCCAGTCTGATAATTGTGTGGCTGTGGCTGTTTACTGCCACTCCTCGAGGGTGAATGACTATCCTGGCTGGAGTTGCTTCCATCTGACTACTTCCATCATGGATCCCTGGGAGCCTGAGCACTGGCCAGGACATTGGTGCCATGCTCTGAACAGAGCCACATGAATGGGTGTCTTTAGTAGAGATCTCAGCCTCCCGTGTGAGGGAACTGATGCCAGTGAAAGGGAACAGGTGGGGAAGGGATGTGTCACAGGGGACTTGGTTTTTCCGGAGTTTTCCAGCTATTGCTAGACTTTGAGAACAGGTTTTCCCAGACAGTTACTGAGGATCAGACCCAGCTCTATCCCAGGGTCTAACACACAGTCCCCATTCTTGGTCACCATTTTGCCTTTTATGCCATGAAGATGCTGCTTGTCATACAAGAAGGCTGCGTAGTTCTGATGTAGCCCTCGAAAATGAACGCCTATGCCACTGCTGGGTGTGAACAGCTCATCCCCTCTTCCTGTCCCATTATGCTGGGCTGCATCCTGGTCTGACTTGCTGGATAAACTGGAGCTGGTCTCAACCACCACAATGGCCTTATGTGACTTAAGAGGAGGGAGGCTGTCCTGGGTAAAGTCACTCATGTTAGATAACTGCTGGGTTTTCTCCTGCAGCAGTAGGAGCGAGGCAGCACAGCACACCTGTGGAGAGAGCCCTCGGGCCTTTTAATACAGCAAGCTGATACACTGTTTTGTACAGACTTGATAAGGTTGGGCAGCAGGAGGTGGGCAGAGGATTTCAAACAGTGTCTCACTGTCACAGGATCCATCTGTCCAGCCCTGGAGACTGCAGGGCTAGTGAAGGGGAAGCACAGCCGTGCCCTGCAACCTGCAGATGATCATGTCAGGGTCTGAACAGACAATACAGATGAGAGGAATTGATGTGCAGGATCATAGGTTTCAACGAATGGGGTTGTTTCAGTTGGATTTTCTTATTTGGGGCAGTTGAGAGTTTTACTTGAAGAAAAAGTGCATTGTAGGCACAAAACAGTTCAACAGCTGCTCGGCCATTCTGTAACTGCTTGTGGTAGGTGTTCCATGATTGACAGAGCAAACAACAAAACAGTCCAGCGTGTTCCTTCCTTCAGCAGGAAGTTGTCCTGTTTGCACAGGCAGACGTGACAGGAGTGGCAGGAGGATGTGCTGTGCTCCCTGCTGGCACTCTGGCCTCACTTCCCTGTGCCTTGTAGCAGGAGGGGTGGCTGGAGGCGTTGGTCCTTGCTGCTTAACCTAACCTGCCTGTGCTGCACTGTCTTTTAAGTTATGTTCTTTTAAGGAACCCATTCTAATGTTGAAGTAGGTGCAGTGGTGCTTTTTACTCATTCTTGATTAATCCAAGTGGTGTAGTTTTAGAAGTTTTGGTGCACATTTTTCTGAATCAATGTTTTTCTCCTCCACTGTTTTAACTACTTTGTCTGTGTTCAGAAGTATGGATTACTCTCCTCAAAACTTAGCCATTTCAAATTCTGCTTTGAGGAATAGCATCACTTTTTTTGAGGTATGTGCCTCTGGACTGAATTAAGAGCTTGCAATGCAGATACAGCTATTGGTCTTTTACTAGTACAGTTTTTCAATTTTCTTTGTGTTTTGTGGAAGCTTTAATATGATTTTCCAGAGGTTTTTATGCTTTAACATTAAAAACATTGTAGTGTGTTGCACACATGTACTTTGCTTTCCTGTGCTTGAAGCTTTCTGGACTTAACCTAACCTTTCTCCTCAATTACTTTTCTTATGGGTAATTTGAACGTGCAAGTTTGTTTTTTGTCACTAGCTGAGTTTTAAACCAGGTCTTTGTACAACCTCTTCTAGCACCTAGGGAGACTTAACCATTTGTCTGGAATTAACTTATGTAAGAATTTTTCTGTTTTTAATGCAGGTTGGGAGGACCTGACCCTCTGGACTATGTTAGCATGTACAGAAACCTGGGAAACCCAGCACTGAATGTTCCTGAGCACTGGCACTATGTCAGCTTTGGGTTAAGTGACCTGTATGGAGACAACAGAGTACATGAGTAAGTGTCATTTAAGCTCTGTAGCTGTGAGTTGTGTTGTGTGTTGCATTTTGGGGATGGATAGGTAAAACCCCGTCCTGCTGCTCGTATTATTTGAACAGCTGGTTTGCTGTTGAGAGCACCCTAGCCTTGGTCTCACAAAAGATGACGTATGCCTGTTCTTGTGTGTAGAAGAAATTCTGTGTTCCTCTCTGCAGGCTTTGAATGTAACATATTTCCTTTCACTGTTGAGTGGGTTTTTGTGAGGTGTTTTTTTCAATTTCTTTTAACTGGTTGGGAAATTTTCTTTTAATTGTCTGTCTTGTTGTGTTTTTCACACTCGGTAGTCTGTTATGGTCATACACTTAAATCCTGACCCCTCCCTGTGCATGTTAAATGCCTTCCTCTGGAAAACTGCTGTAAGGGCATTTTTGCTGTTGCTGGCACAGCAGTGTTATTGTCAGCAGACTGCCACCCCAGTGGCAGCTGTATAAAGTGCCAATTTGTGTAACAGAAGTCTAAAACTCTAATTGTTCGACTGTCTTTTCTCCAGTAATTAAATTATTATCTTAGGTTGTTGGTATGGATGGTTTCTAGCAGGCACTTTTTACTAGACCAAGCGGGCAGCTTGAGCGAACCTTATTCTTGTCTTTCTTCAACTGACCTTGCTTCTTAACTCCAGTTAAAGTGAGTAACAGTAGCCAAGCAGTCATGATTTTGGGGCTGTGAACGTGGCCTTTTAACCAGCCAGCAATGGCACAAGGTTTCTGCTGTCACTGCTTAGTGAAACTGTCCTTACACTGTGTCATAGTTGCAGGGTAAATGTCCTTGATGAATGGTGCAGCAAAGGCTCCAGTTTGTTCACCCAAGCTTTCCTCATTTTGTTTGTCTTGGTTAAGATTCAGCCACCAGCTTTTTTCCACTGAAGTGCTTCTTTTGCAACAGCAGCAGTCAGGCAGTTTCTTTAACTTTACCCATTCCTCAAGGCAGTTTCTCCTGTTTTTTTCTCCTTGTGTTTGTGGTTACAGAACTGTTTTTCAGAAAACAAGTCTGGAGTTTATACAGGACCCTAATGTCACAGACATCTGCCTGGGACATTTAACCAACACATTTACTAACAACAAACCCCAGTCATTAGTTGCAGTGGCAGAGGAAAAGTAGGGCAAGTGAAAGAAATTGTTAAAGGCTTCCTTCTCTCATTCCCACAAGACATCTTAGCATGGACATGTAGGCCTTCACATGGTACCTTTGTTGACAGATCATGGTATTTCGTCTTTGCTACTGAAGGTTACCGAGATTATATGACCTGTGTTTGCCCACCCTGTTGTGATGGGGCTGATTTTGGAGGGAGTAAGTGCTGTGCTGACTTCTCTCTTGTGACGTGTCAGCCTGAGTTTTTCCCATGGTGAGACTGTTCTCTTTGCTCAGACCCTTTTCTGACGGTTTTGTGTCAGAGCAAGCAGTGGACATGAGGGTGTCAGCTGAAGACGTAATGGGTGCTATGTTTTTAGGAACGAAGAAGCAAATTCTGTAAGGACACACAGCCTCCTTGGTCTCTGGCTTCTCACTCCCCAAACCTGTCTGCTACACCAAAACCTGTTGTGTTTCTGTAGTGGAAAACTTGGGGTGGAGGATCAAAAGTGTCACACAAGTGGAATGTCACAACTTTAAATAACTTCCTGGTATGAGCCCTCATATCTGTTATGGTTTGGTCTGGAAATTTGGATTGAGATAGTGGAACATGCCTTTTGCTGGTTTCAGGGCACAGGAATTAAACTCCCATCTCTAGACACAGGCTGCAGGTGATTTCCAAGACCTGCTGAGTGAAGCAGGAGCAAAGTCTGTGCCATGCTCTGGGAGGTCTGAAGTCCCCAGTGCCGTGCATGTGTGTGACCCCGGCAGGTGGCTTAGGGAGATGCTGTGCCTTGGCTGACCCTGACACTGCACTGCCAGAGGCAGCTGCAGCTGGGCACTGCAAGCAAATAGTGAGCCATCCTTGCTGTGCTGCTTTGGGGATATTGGCTGCAAGCTCTTCAGCACAGACCTGCTCTGATCCGTCAAAGTGATCTCTGTGCCCTGTGTACAGCTATGTGTTTCCCTTCTCTCTGTGTGGCTAGAACAGTGTTACCAGCTCCACAGTGCTGTGTTCCTGTGTCACTTGCCCTGAGGTATTCAACTGTCTGCAGTCTGTCACCTTTATTTGGCCTCTTTCTTGGAGCTACAAAGCTTAATACTATTTGTGCTGTTGAGTAGGTTGGATCTGCCCTTGTGTCCAAAAGTCTTAATATATAATTATGCATGTGGTAGAGCTGTCAAGACCTACACATCTCCTAAACACTGAACCTGAAGTTATCACCTGGTGCATCACCTGCCTGGCTGAGAGAGGATTTTCAAAGGAGCTGAGCACTCACCAGCAATTCTCACTCCCAAGAGCAATTGCTGTTTGCTGAAACTGCTCTTGAAATTCAATGGCCCTGGGAACTGTACGTCACCAGCCCAGCCCTGGATGCACACTGCAGAAATGTGGTGGATTTTCCTATTGTCTCAGGAGGTTCTTGTTCTCCAACAGGGAATTTAATAAATCTTTATTTAAGAAAATGGGTATCAGTCTCTTTATTGCTTGAAGGGCTTGGGGATTCTGCTGGTCCAAGTAAAGTGTACCGTGGAATGGTTTGCAGGAGCATGGGGTGGCAGGACAGTTGTTTAAATCTTTGGTGTATTGCCTTTAAAACTGGTGTGGCACTGAACTCTGCTCACCTGCCGATGCCTCTGGAGATAGGAAAGAGTTTGTGGGTTGTTTTTTGTTTCCCAGCTCTCTATAAAGAGTACAGAGCTGGATCTGCTTGTGACAATCAGCAAGGTTCCTACAACAGGGATGTGCTTCCATAGCCTTGCTGTCCTCCATACTTTGGAAAGGAAAAGATAGTACACTGCCAAAGGTCTTTTTAATTGCCCAGCTTCACTTTGGGTAATGCATAGCTTATATCTGGTGGGCTACTGGGAATACAGTACAGTCTAGAACAATTATAATGCAGTATTAAATTAAAAGGACTTTTTGATTTTTTTTTGAGTGAACTAACACTGAAATGGAGGTCCCTGTATTTTTATTTATAATGGAATAGCAAGCAGATGTAGCAAATAATGTGAAAATGTTGACTTTAATTTATATTTTTTAATAAGAACCTGAAAAGCCTGAAGTGGAGCTCTCTCTGCGCCTCCTTGTTGACAGATTTATTTTCAGTTAAAGCAGCACTGTTTCCTGCTCTGCTTACATATCAGCTATACTGTGCTTACAGAACCAGTCTGGCTTTAAGAATCCACAGAATAAGATGGAAGAAATCTAAGAATTTCAAACAGGGAAACCTTTTTCATTTAAAGCCCCTCGGTGTTTCATGGTATAATGGCAACCATGACACCAGCTGTGCTGGGCTGATAGCTCTAAAAATCCTAAGTCATGATGTCATGACAGCGTTAGGGAACCACAGGCCTTTCAGTGGGATTTCATGCCAAGCTGCTTGCATGGAAATAAGTCTCTCCAGTCAAGCACGTTGCACAACTTGAGTGGCAGCAGAAATCCTTCCAGGATGCTTTTGCAAGTTATGTTCCTTTTTTAGCTTTTTCTATCTTCTTTCAAAAACAAATGTATAACTTCTTGAATCTATTAATCAGGGTTAAAGTAGGGCCTTTTTTTGGACTGTTCTTGCTTTCTGAAGAGATTCTACACTGCATTGGTGAGCGTGTGTGCAGTGTGCTGGCAGGGAGCGTGTGGCCAGTGCAGTTGTAGGAGAGGGGACGAGTCCTTTGCTCTTCTTCACCCATTGCCAGCAGCAACTGCCCACAGCAATGCCAACAGCAGGGAATGTGTCCCTGTGTGTCTGCACAAAGCTGCTGCCTCAGCTGGCAGTTGCAGGTTTGTGCTCTGATGCCAGGACATTGACAAGGTAAAGGCACAGATACCTCATCATTTCTGCAGTTTCCAGGCATGATGGTGACTTCTTCCTTTGTGGAGAACAGGTGCATGAAGAAGGCAGCATCAGCAGGCGTAGCTGGACTCGGACTCCATCAGTGGCAGTGCCAGCTTCAGCTACTGCTGAGTGCCACCTTTGCATCGGCCTTCACTGACAAGAGCAGCCCTCAGGAGTCTGACCCAGGAGACAACAGGCGGAAACTGATGCACAGGAAGTTCCACCTGAATATGAGGAAGAACTTCTTTACTGTGCAGGTGACCATGCACTGAAGCTGATTGTTCAGAGAGGCTGGGGAGAGATTCAAGAACCGTCTGGACACAATGCTGTGCCATGTGCTCTGGGATGACCCTGCCTGAGCAGGGAGCTTGGAGCAGATGACACACTATGATCCCTTCCAACCTGACCCGTTCTGTGAAGCTGCGGTGCCACAGTGTGTTCCAGCCCTGGATTGTGCTGGCACAGGGGCTTGCAGGGCTGTCCAGGGAGCTAAGAAAGAACATGTGTTTGAACCAGACTGGCTTCTGTCTGCAGATTGCTCTAAGGCCAAGCTTGAATCTCTGCTTAACTGTTTTGTAGTTCAAGTGCTCACCTTTTTTCTGAACACTTTAAAGAAGTGCATGAAAGTGAAACCATGATGCGATAGAATTCCTGAACACCCTGAATAGTCTTATTTGTATTAATATTGCAGGGTTGTAATTCAGAGCTTCGATAGAAAGCAAGGCTTAAATTATGGATAGATTGAGATAAGATTTTTATCTGTGGCCTTCCCACATCCCGCAAAGAAGCGTGCCAACTGTGTTTTGATGTTTACTACATCAGCTTCATACTGACAGGGGTGGTGGGGTTTTGTTTTTTTTGGTTTTGTTTTTTTCCCCTGGCCCTGAGCCAGGAGTCGAAGTGCAGCATCCCATTTGCATAAACCCGAAGAGATTACAGCTTCCTTCATCTCTATTACAGATGCAGGGTACCACCCGCCGAGACAACAGGTTCCAGCTTGCTGTGGTCCTTTTGATTTGTGCTGCTTTCCATTTGGATCAGGAGGGAGCGGTGCATGCCGGGATAATGTGTTGTCTCTGTGGGTGGTGCCTCCCTATTAAAGGTGAGGGTAAGCACGAGCCTTTCAAGATCTTCAGTCCAGCTTGTGTTCTGCTTGCTTGTATAGATCCTCTGAATGACCTTAACTTGTAAAAGGGCAAGGATGCTTGTTAGAGCTAGGAGGAAGAAAAAGGAGCGCAAAACTGGATCAGGTAACCAATGCAAGGCTTGCAGAGGGGTGGATGTTTTCTGGAAGGCATTTTCTGAGTATAAAAGGAGTTTGAAAAGAGTATTTAGAAAATAGCCTGAAAGTTGGAACGAGTGCTCTCTTTCTTTTGAGTGCGTGCTGGCTTCTCCTTTGAACTTGCATGAATGTAGGACAGAGTGGTGCTGACAGCTGTCACTTTAGTGGCCTCTTAGTTCTGTAGCCTTTCATAAATTTAAAAGCTCACTGCCCTCAGCTTGCCAGCCTTTAGCCTTAAATTTTGCTATTTAATGGGTCCCTAAGCGCTTTATAAACCGCATGCCTAAAGCACTGCTGAAATATTACACCAAACTCCAAGGTAACAGTGAACGCTTTTAAAATGGTGGAGACTGACTCTGCCCTTCTTTCTTGTCATGAAAATGTGGTAAAACAGAGCACCTTTTGGAAGACACTAAACTAGAGAAAGGTAATGGATCCATATTTTGGATAAGATTTGTAGAGTTCAGCATGTGTACCTTGAGAGATGAAAGATTGCAGGAGGTGGAGCATCTGCCCCAGTTAGAAGGAATGATATGGAAGAGAATATCAGTGAGCATCTGTTTAGGAAAGAGGTGTAAGAGCTAGGACTTGGAGGAGAGAGAGTCTAGGGTGGGCACCATACACTGGACTTCCTTTTTCTTCCTAGGTCTTGTTTACCTATCAAAGACTGACCCCAAATGTAATGCTTATTTTTCCATTTGGTCTTTTGTCTGAGGCAGAGGGCAGAGAGGAAGGTTTGTGGCAGAGTGCAAAGGGAGAGGCCGTGGAATTAGGAGGTTCTGTAACAAAATAAGGTATTTTCTTTCAATTATACCTTACTTGAGAATCTGTCAGAGTTGGAAAGAGTAGTTTAGGTACACAGCACAATAAGATCTGTCTTTTAATGGATTTGTTTTGTGATTAGATTTTTTTTCATACCTATAAAGATATGAGTTAGAATGAGCTTTTCTTAAAATGAAGGTATTTTTAACAAGTATCACCTGTGTGAATTCTCTGGTGTCTAGAAATATAGTTGTGCTTCTACTGGAACTTGCTTTCTGGGAATGCCTTTAGATCCTTCCCCTCTGTCTGGCTGTTTGTTTTTGCATACTCTTTGGGGACATTTTGGGGACAACTCTTTCTTTGAAGTACTTGATTGAATTTGACCAGTGAGTTCAGAAGCTGTGGGGGCATTGTAAAGAAGCATATGCACAAATGTGATCACATAAGGTTCAATTCCCTATTTCCCAGTCAAAAAAACCCAGTTAAACCAAGCATCATGCCTATTTATGTGCTCCACTGAGGGTGTCCCTCCAATGACTGCAGTGCACCAGAACCCTCTTGTGTTTCACTGCTGGAGGCAGACCTCCCTTGAAGCTATGGTCACCACAGGGAAATCTGTTTTTCCCTCCTCCAAGGCAGAGTGCACTTGGCTCCCAAATGTCATTTGTTGGAGGTAGTTAGTACCCTTAATGAAATGAAAGATGTAGGCCACCTACGGAGAGCAGCCCACTTTGTGCTGCGGTCTATCAGTATTTACGTGCAGGGGTTGTGGGACGAGACCACTCTTGAACTGTGCTAGGTTTGGAATGTTTTTTTGAAGCATTGAAGGAAATTCGTTTAACATTTACAGCACGGTAGTTGAATTTACAAGAGGGACTGTTTTCAATTAAAAAAAAAGGGAAAAAGATTGGAAGTAGGGTTAGAGCTGAGCATTACTGAAGGCAAGCTCTGCTTCCTGTTCAGTAGCGTGTCTGCACTCCAGTGCTACATCCCGGCAGGATGAGCCTCTTGCTGCCATGCAGGGGAAGGGGCATGACGCTCAAACTGGATGATTTTATGGAGTTTTTTTGCCAACAGAACTTCTGCATTTATGATCTTGGCACATTGGAGGAGAGTTGATCCAAGACAGGGCTTCTTTACTCTGATCTCTGTGTTGGGTTAGTGCTGAACGATGTGGAAGGGCTTGCAGATTCTACTCTCTCAGCAAGTTCAACCTGCCAGGAAGAGAAGTCACTACGGATCAGAGTTGGGCCTTCTTTGATTGCTTCATGTGATAAAGATATCCTTAGGATGTTCTGAAAATCAAGAATTAAAAGATAGTGAGCCTTTTTTTTTAGCGGGACACAAGGGTAAAAGTATTTTTGTGTGGCAATTTCAGCTGTGAGATCAAAGGATAGTTGACATTTTTTTATCCATTTGCTGTCTGGAATAGTGATACTAACAAAATGAGTGTTTGAAGAAAAAGATCCAAATGCTGTTATTCATACATAATCCCCTTTTTTTCCTCAGTGCAGTTTTAGTGTTGGGAACACGCCTTCCTGACTAGTACTAGAATAGTACATGTTTCTTGATGAGGCAGTGGTTACACTTGGTAACAACAAACTACCACTGATAATAAAGTTACCAACTTTATTTGAAAATTTGAGCTATTGGTGTTTCTCTCTCCTAAGCTGGAAACTCTGTAGTGATGACCTAGCTCAGCTGCCTCTCTACTGTCATCTCAATTTTGAATCAAGGCCCAATAGGCAGTGACACCAGGCTAACAAAAGAGGGCTGCAAATCTTGGTGGTCTCCCATTCAGATGGTATTCCCTTCCTTGGACAAAGGGGTGACTAGGGCTCCTGAGTGCCACTCTGCTTCCAGGGATGGTAAACAAGGAACGGATCACTGGTGGGAGGCATTTTTTCATCACTTGACAAAGCTGGGTAGATGGGATACCACCTGACAAAGGGCCGAGGTTTAAAGGAAGATTTTGCAAGGGCTCTTAAGAACAAAAAGAAAAAAAAAACAACAGGCCAGAAAACTGTTTTTTTCAGGATGTAAACAGGGTGGGCGGAGGTGAAGGGGGACTCGGCCATTCTTGGGGAGCTCTGATTTAAGCCCAGAGGATAGAGACAAGGGAAGGAGGGAAGAGTGCACAGATGGCTCATTGTTTTGTCTAGCTCAGCATTCTTACACTGCCGAAGTGAAGGGCAATTGTTTTAAAATCCTTTTTGCAAAGAGTGCTCTTTGCTTTCCAGCTATCCCTGGTCCCTGAGATGCAAACTGTAAACCAGAGGGACTGGTCTTTGATGGCCATTTGTTTTGGAAGGTCAGTCCAAGGGGCCCTGGGCAGTTGCTGGGCTGCAAGGCATTGCTCCTATAAGGGGGAAAAGAGTGTCCTCCAGGGAAATGCACTGCAGCATCTGGGGAGGAGGCAAGAATAAAAGGATGCACACGGAGGGGCTGATGCAGAGCAGTGTCTGGCTTGGGAGCCTTTACCAAAGCTATGAAATGTGACGTGAAGCTGGTACATACCTTACCTGCAATGATCTTCGATGTACAGTATTTCACCTTTTTTGTAGCAAATAATTCATTAGTATAAAGAAATATTTCCATTTCTATGCTGTTATTCTTTCTACTGCTCCAGTTGCACTGGCACAGCTCCCTCCCCTCCTCCCCTGTAAATTGTTGTGGCCTTTCTGGAGCAGGGGCCTTTTTTGGCATAGTCGACAAAAATAAACCATAAAGGCAGCTGTTGTTATGAATAAGGCTCAACAGGGGAATTTTACCAGTTGAACTACAGCAATATAATTATGATGGTAGACTAGTTACAGTAAATTTCCTCATGAAGACAAGCCTTAAGTTGACATTTCCTAGTTAAGTTGGATCCATATGTATAACCTTATTACGCAAAAATAGTATGTCTCTGGGCCTTGAATTCTTTTTTACCCAGAAGAGTAACACTGAGCAGAAAAGCAAAGAATTTAGTGTTCAGAGATAGAGGGGGGATTTTCTGTAACAGAGTGGCTGTGATGAGCTGTGTGCTGAAGTCTTGTGTTTTACTGGGCAGGTTATTCCTCCAAAAGTGTTCAGGAACATGAGGAGACTGTTCCTGCTTACTGCACTAAAAAGTAAGCAGAACTGAAATATGCTGTAAATTGACAACTCTCTCCCAGCTCTCCTCCTGTTTGAAAGACAAGCTGGGCCATTTTTCAGTTTCCATAACTAAATTGGTTTGGCTGAAAGGCAAAACTATTTTGCCACTATTCAAATTTTGAGGGGTAAACCTGGAGCCACGGAAAGGAAAGTGGGGAAGGAGGCTTCCTTTTCTCCTTTGTTTGATTTTTAAGAGGCAAAGATATATTTTATCCTTTTGTACATTGTCTTACAATGAGTGGAGTTAATGTAACATTCACAAGCCAGGTGTTTATTTCTACACAACAAAAATATCAGCCTATGATTCCTACCCCTGGAAGTTTCAAAAACTTCAAAGGAAAGGTAGTCCTGCAGGAGAAGCTTAACACTTGAAGGCAGATTAGAAAAAAATATCTGTAGTAGACTTTTCATTGCAGATGTCTCATGTTTCCCTTTTGAGAGCCTTTCGCCAGCAGTCCAGTGCTTTCTTTTCCCTGGAACTGCAGCTTGAGCTCTAAGGACCTTTCACTGCCTGTTTCATTGATTAAGATCTGTTATGGTGCTCATCACTGTATTTTTGAGTGCACCCTTTTCAATGAAATGAGACTATGTACAGCTCATCAGGGAAGGCAGTATTGTCTTGATTTCTACAGCCAATGAAGTAGAAGATCAGGGATTGAATTCCAGATCCATCAGGATCATAGAGATGTAGAGTGATTTGGGTTGGAAGGAACTGTACCGATCATCTGGCTCCAACCCTGCTAGACCAGCTTGTTCCAAGTCCCATCCTACCGGAGCTGGAACATTTTCAGGAGTGGAACATCCACAGCTTCTCTGGACTACCTATGCCAATGCCTCACCACCCTCACAGTAAAGAATTTCTTCCTAACATTTAATCTAAACCTATTCCCTGTCAGTTTAAAGCCATTCACCCTTGTCCTATCACTACTTGCCCTTTGTCAAAAGTCATTCTCCAGCTCTCCTGTAGCCCCTTTGGGCACTGGAAGGTGCTCTAAGGTCTCCCTGGAGCCTTCTCTTCTCCAAGCTAAACAGGCCCAACTCTCTCAGCCTGCTTCCAGTCCTCTGAGCATCTTAATGGTCCTCCTCAGGACTCACTCCAACAGATCCATGTTATTCTTAGGGTGGGAGTCCCAGAGCTGGACGCAGCAGTCCAGGTAGGATCTCACAAGAGCAGAGTAGAGGAGCAGAACCACTTGCCTCAGCCTGCTGGCCACACTCCTGGTGGTGCAGCCCAGAACACAGTTGACTTCCTGGGCTGCAGGTGCACGTTGCTGGCTCATGTTGAGCATTTTGCCAACCATCAATATGTGGGTGCCTACAGCCCGCTTGAAATCTGTTGGAATTAGGCTCCTGAAAGCTCCTGAATACCTTTTATACCTCAAGTTCATTTATTGCACAGCTGAAAACTTAATGATATGAGAATCCTAAAAATGTGCTCAAGGGTATGCTAAAAGTTGCTTCTTGCATGATTTTTCTTAATGTATGTTCTTTAGCCAGCGGGAAAGTAACGGGAGACACTAATGTTTATATTCTATGTAACATTTTGGAGTCCTGATCCTCGCCCGAGACCTTTAGGCAATGCTAAAAAATACTAACTGTAGCTGTCAGTGGCTCTGGGTTTTTTTCTTACTCTTTCCACCCTCCCGTACTGCTTTTGAAAGGCGCTTTTGTTATGCGAATAGGTTCTTCCCAGCAGCTGCAGAAGTTTTCCACAGTAGGAGCTAGGAAGGAGCCAGCAGTTACTTCAAGGCAAGCTGGTGCCCTTTTCCCAGCTGCTCACCGAGCACAGCAATACCGCCCTTCCCAGCCACGCTGGCTCAAACTGGCCCTTTGCTAATGTTCTCTTGCCTGGTGGGATTGCAGCTGAACCCTTAGGTGAGCTGTGGAGATGTTTTACCATTCCCTTTGTATCAGAGCTAAGGATTCCGTTCCAGTATGTTACTTGATTTCACATAGATTTATTTATTTTTAAGAAGTTTCTTCGGAAAACATAATGAAGATGGAATGGTTTGATCTTGTCAGTTTAGTTATAACTGTAATGGGAGAGTAAACCATCACCTACTGGTATAGCTACATCCATGCACCATAAAATAGAGAAAATAAATTGTAAACTGCCCTTACATGAACATCTTTTGCTGGACTAGGGAGTGACATATCCCATGCAACCTCCTGTTTTGTATTTTGTTGTTTTAGTCATTTCCCTTGTTCAGTATTTGTCCACGCTGTGCAGAATGTGGAGTTGATTTCCCAGCTTTTTTGACCTTGGTAGATGGAGTATATAAGCATTTTATATAAGCATTTCCTGTATGATGAGCATGTCACATTACTCTTTGAAGCAGGGAGATATCATTATTTAGATCTGAGGATCAAATTCCTAAGTAACTTGTTGAGGAGGATGAGAAGTTTGTAGCAGACTGGAGATTCAAGCTTAGGTTACCTGGATGCTGTTCTAGCATTTTGAGAGTATTCTGAAGTTTCCTGAATTAGTGTTAATAATGAAGCAGATCAATCCCTTTGCACTGATAGAGCCTTTACAGCCTTTGGCCCTTAATCTACAAGCACTGTCCCTACATGTGTGACTGTATGTTGGCACGCTCCAGAACGAGACAATAATGCTTCCAAGCCTC
The DNA here is from genome assembly GCA_013398175.1 of Climacteris rufus. Classification (NCBI taxonomy): domain Eukaryota; kingdom Metazoa; phylum Chordata; class Aves; order Passeriformes; family Climacteridae; genus Climacteris; species Climacteris rufus. The sequence continues at coordinate 17,829 of VZRZ01001090.1, forward strand.
TGGGGCTCAAAGGGATTAACCTTCAGCAGCTAAGCATGATCTTCCAGATGCTACTGCTTGCATGGCATGGACAGCAGAACCTCAAAGAAGCAACCCCTAGATTGCCTTAACTTGCAGCTCAGCATATTAAAGTGACCAAAAAACTGATGGTGGTTTACTTTAACGTACTAGGCTGGAGACAGCACAGTTCAGGAGTTGTTTCCCATGTGCCTGGGCAGGAGCTGAGTACAGGAACCACTTCTGTCAAAATGAATTAACTCAAGTGTTTGTGAATTATCAGCGATGGGTGCTGCCGGCACGCTTCTGGATACAGGGTACCCATAGTAAAAGTTCATGGCTGCATTCTTGGCCATGACACTTCCCAGGATCACTTGGGTTGGAAGGGACCTCTCCAAGTTCCCAGCTGATGCTTTCTCAGAGGGCTGACTTCCCTGGATTGCATCCCTGGAACCTATTTCAAAGCTTGATCACTATCTAGTGACGCTATCTAAGTTGTGCCTGCACAATTAGCTGTAAGGTTGACTTGACTCTATAGGTTTAGGGGAAAAAGCAATTTATCTGTTGTATCAACATTTGTTATTTATGGAGACTATTTTGTAAAAACAAAATCTAAACTGGGAGTCTCCAGGCTTCAGGGACAACATTGTCACTGGCTGAATTTTGAAGAAGCTGAATAGGAAAATCTGTGAAATCAGTGTTGTGTATGTGTAAGTGAAACTCTTCCCCCTCTGCGCTGTAGCAGCTCTTCACTCACTGAATGATAGCTCAGTGAAGCACAGTTCTGTTTTCATACTGGCCAGCACAAATCGATTCACAAATTTTACTCAGATCTATCTCAGTGTAAGCTTTCTAAGTGGACCCTACATGAGTATTTCTGAGTATTTCAGAAAGCTGAGAAACCCGCCTCCAAATAACTGCAGTGAGTGCCTCTGCATCTGTTTGGATTTAGATGTTGGAATAAATCTCTAAAAACAATTTAACTTTCTAGAAGAGTTTTCCATTTGGTTGATGGCTTGCATATTTGATATGATGTACTGCAAGAGCAATCTCTAAGCAGCAGCTGCCATAGACTGACATCTCTGAGCACTGTGTCACTCGCTTTCCAACCTTGATTTTACATGAATAGAAATCTTTGAGCATATGTTCGTTTTATGTTTGTATTTGCCCTGCTTATGCACTAAGTTTTTTCTTAAATCAAGCTAGAAAGGAGTCCAGTAAGGTTGTGTGTACAAGTTTGGGGTGGCAGGAGCTCATGGAATTTCCTGTTGAGCACTCTGAAGAGATAACCATCTGACATCCAGATAACCACCCTCTGCTTCTCTCAAATGTTTTTAAGTGAATGAATGCTTTTTTAAAATGCCAGGAAACAATTCAGGAGAATATGTGAGTAAGCAGGTAGGTTTTGGCTGAAATAACTTTTCTGGACACTTTTTAAGCCTTTTATGTAAGGGGATTGCTGTGCTTATTTTCTTATGAAATTGCTTCACAGGAGCCTCCCAGCATGCTGTCAGGGTTCTCGGATGAGAGTTTTATACTGTTTGACAGCTGCACTAAAAACAACCGTTTCCTGTTAGGCAAGATGCTGGAAGCACTAGGTAGGGTCCCTTTTTTTTTTTTTTTCCCTGAAGCTCTGGAATCTGAGAGTCATTTGCTTATGGTGGGTAGAAATTGTGCAATGCACCTGGAGCTTGAATTCAGAAGACTGCCTGTGCATCATCTTGTTTGAGGCACAACAGCTCTTGCCTGATGTCCTTCCCAGGAGATGGAGACACTGAAGTGTTCAGCTCAGTGCCTGCTGAAGGCTTCTCCTTTGGTTTTGGACAGGAGACCATCTTTTGTGTTGCTTGTTTGTGGGCAGTGAAAGGGAATCGATTCACGTCTCAGGTGATTCAAGTGATTCTCAACTGAAGTCAGTCACTGGGTAACACCAGTCCCCTGAGCTGCTACTAGCAGTCTCTTTACTAGCTCATAGGAAAATCTTCTGGGATGGATACTTGCTCCGCAGTCCTAAAACACCCTTGATGGTTGGGCTCTAAAGTACTTTGGTCTCATCAGGCAGGGTGGTGAATGCTGCACATCACCTTGGTTTGACCAGCTTCTCAAACTTATAAAAGGTCCTGGTAAGATGATCTGGAGTACTGAAAGCTATGGATTGGCAATTACTATGTTGGGGGATTTTTTGGTGGATGAGATGGAGATTGTGGCTAGAACAAAAACTGCTACTGATGAAAATAGAAGCAGCTCTTCCTGATGTCAGGTTTAGAAATGTACTGATACAGTATTACTGCAGCCTTCAAAATCGTATCAGAGTAGCTCACCAGCATCAGGAAACTTTGTAGAAGATGTTGGGAGATACAATTATGGAGCTGAAGTAAAATGCATCTTAAGTAACTTCACAAAAGTAGCAGTGAAGGAGATGAAAAATGAATCTGAGACAAGTCAGTCCAGAGTACTGTGAGCTGGCTTCCCAGAAGAGATGTGGTTTATCTTCCTGGAGCTGTTGGGAGTACAGCTGTGATTTCTGAAAGTACAGTCCTAACTATCCCCAAACACCCTGACAGGGCTTTCTTGTTGTTCCCAGGCTGAAATAATCATAGTGAAGGGCCAGCATTTCCCTACATAAACTCCCTTTTTCAGGGATTGGTTCACCTAATGTATTTATATGCACATACTCTTAAACTCTCAAAAAATAAACATCTAGTACACTCTGCTCCTTGTGCAGAGCTGCATAGCTTTCAAAAGCAGAATTGCAGAAATGCTGCCATTTGCACTGCAGTGAAGCAAAACTTCTCTGCTTCTTTGCAAAAGTGAGAATGAAAATGCTTTAGCAAATAGCTTTGATTTAAACTGAAAAGGCTCTGTTTTTCAGAGTTGCTTTTAAAGCAAAGGAGTACTTTGGCTTTTGATCCTCTTAAGCTGGGTTATTTGATGTGAAAAATGCCCTGGGTACTCTGCTGCAGAGGGGAGCAGCTTTTCAGTTCTCTGTGTGTGGCTTCAGGAGAGGGCCTGGTAGAGTATGGGGTGGTGGGGGGCTCGGGGGGGCCTGGTTGCACAGCTCTGTAAATAAAGGGGCCTCTATTTCTTTGGATTCTTTTGCTGGAACTAAATATCATGATCAGTGAAACTCTTACCTCATTAAAGGAACAAGCCAGGCTCCTCCAGCGTATGCGCAGTGCTGCAGTGTGGTTTGTTCTGCTGAGCTGATTTGCTGAACAGATAAAGGGAGTTTTAACCCAAAGAAAGGCATGTGCCTTTTGAAAGGTTTATTTTTGTTCTTTCTACAAAATAAGGTTTTAATATTAAATATAGGGTTGGATTTGACTTGGCAGATACCAGAGGCTTCTATTACTGCTGTAGTCATAATATAAAACTATCTGATGTGTGCCAGTGAGCATGCAGCAAGCCAAGAATTTCTCCATCAGTGTTTATTTTTGTGAAAACTTAGCTGGTTGCTTTGCAGTTGGGCTGGCTAGAAAGGTGATGTGCCCTTGTGTTGGAGAAGGCAAAGCAGCGGTTGGCACATTATGATCCATGACGATTGTTTATTGTTAACATCTTTAGTTTTGGGGCAAAATATGGATTTTTTTTTCCCTTCTTAGCATTTTAGAAGTGTTTACAAGAAACTTTCACTCAAAGCTGCAGGGTTCACCAGAACCAAGGCATAAAGCAAACTATGTGAAATATTCAGATCTGTTAGTACAGAAATTTAATGCTGTGTTGCAGCTTTCAGTTTATGTAGCTGGGACCATGCATGGATACAAAGCCCTAATTTTGAGGTTTCCTTCCTGCACATGCTCCATCTCAGACTGGTGTCTTACTGTGAAGCTGAGGCACTTTTGGACTGCTACGTTGTAAGAGTTTGGCTGAAGAAATGACCTGCAAAGCACTTCGGTGCTGAGATGCTGAACTGAGCTCCAAAGCCTTTGTTCTAAATTTGCTGTAATTTGAACTGGTCACCTTCAGATTAAAAAAAAACCAACAAAACCCCCCACTGAAACAACAAAAAATCCCAACCAACCTAACCATGACCAAAAAACCCACGTTAAACCTACCAACTCAATTCTCACCTCCCTAGCTCTTGAAGGAACCAAATAGTGCCAGAATCTTGTTTCTGTAGATCACAAAGTCTGTAATCAAAGTGTGTTGCCTCTGCAGCTGGCACAGGAGTTGGTTCAGAGTGACCTGCTGTGGCTGCTTTGCTGCCCACTGGAAAGGGTGGAGCAAGTTAGTGGAGGTGCAGGTAGCAGGGAGTGTGGGGAGGTCTGTGAAAGAGGTCATGGCTTCTGTGTGCTTTGGCAGGACTTCTTCCATCTCTGGGTTATCCTCACCCCTCCACCTGTCTGGGGTTTTTTGTGTGGAAATGAGGCTTTTTTGGTCTTTCTCTGCTGGAACTATTGTTTGGGGTTTTTTAGCTTGTTTTTTGGCTGGCTGTAGGTGGTTGGTTTTCTAGGAGTTTTCTGGAGGTTTGGGGGAAACTTGGAACTTGTGGGAAGAAGCATGACTTTGAACATCTGCAAGCCTGCAAGGTGTGGTGGGTTTTTTGTTCAACATCTTGTCATCCTCCTAAAATAATTCTCAAGCTGTGGATACATACTCCACAAGGAGGAGACTGCCATGAGAACCCAGGGTTCCACATGGAATACAAGGGAGGAACCTCTTTATTCTTGTGAGAGATAATAAGCCATTTGCTCTGTCTTCCATTGGCACATGTATCTGGAGGACTTGGGCTTCTAACTGGAAAAAATCATTTCCCATGCATTTGATTTGGTGGCTGTGGCTGCTACTTGCCTTTCCACCAGCAGACTGGTGCATACTTATCCTCACAAATTTTGGAGTTGGGGCTGGTGTAAGCACTTGTGTTAAAAAGGACATCCATAAGAGAAGCCAAGCTACGTAATTTGGCTACTGGATACTTCTCTGTGATTTTCCTTAGGCCAAGGGTCAGAAGCATGCAGGAAGGTTACAGGGCTGTGTAGTTCCTGAAGCTCATGTCTGCCTCCATTCTCAGGTACATCCTCCAAACCTTATCCAGAAGCTCTGATACTGGATTATGATCCATTGTTCAGTGAGAGAAATTTCATGGCAGCTGTTGAAACTACATTGAACTTAGTTCCAAATACAAGACTTTTTTTAAGAATAAAAGCAAAAGCTTTGGCAAAAATACTAACTAAAAATTACTATTCTAATTACATTCTGATTATTAATATTTTTTCCTATGAAAGACTTGTCTAAATTAAGCATTAAGTATTTCCAAAGTAATCACAAGTTTTTAAAGCAACATGTGTCACAGATCAAAGACTTTTACTTTATAGACTGTTACCTTGGAACAGCTGCACAATGCAGGTGAATTGTGTGGTTTTAAATCTTCCCTGTAACAAAGCTGTGTACTTTCAGCAACTTGTGACCATTAACTATTCAAAAACATTTTAAGTCTAATTTTTAAATACAAATCACTTATGTGCAAATAATTTTTTCTAAGATTTAGCTGTTAATTGGAGAATATAAGCATTGTGTGCTACAATTTTTGAGTGTTCTTTGAAAGATACATCTTGAATCTTTGGGAATTTTTTTTTAGTCTTAGCAAGGAAGTAACTTAATGCTTGTTTCCTTATCTTTTCTTCTATTTAATAGTTCTTTTCTGTTGTGGAGTCTCACTATCATATGACCAAATTCATTTAAATAACACTGCCTGTCAGCTTTACTGCTTTATGATTACTGGTATGTTGCTGACCAGCAATGTTCTCCTAAATACAAGTGTTACTTTAGATGTGATGGATACTCACCTGAACACTTCTGTTACTCAGTAACTTTCACACCAATTGGTATAAAGCATGTATGGTCTTCTTTTTAACAGTTATTTTGGGAACCAGAGATCCAAGAGGTTTTAAAAAAGTCCACTGAACTGTAGCTCATTGCATTTTAGAAGTAAAGCTGTGTTGTTTCAGAACATGCCTTGAAAGGAAGAAATTCAATAGGGAGGCATCTTACTTTCCAAAAAATTTAACTGTGAAAGATCAGCTCGAAGGCTTTTTGTTAACTTTGATCTTTCTTAAAATTGACCCATTCATAATGTGTTTCAGTTTCTGGTTTATGCTGTTTCCTGGAATCAATCCTTGAAAACTATCCACTTTGAAGTGTTTTTGTTTCTCCCTGTAAGAAATATTTCTATTTTTTCCTTTACTAACTGGTACATGAAACTAATAAAACACCATAGGGGTGCTGGATGTCCACAGTACAGCTTTGCATCTGTGGGGCTGTCACTGTCCTGTGTCAATCAGCTGGGTAGCTCTGCATGTGTGGCTGCAGAACACAGGATTCACTGCACATCCAGATTCCACTCCCTGGCTGGCTGGTTACTCACTAAGCTCTTGCTTTGTTTGAGGACCAGATGTAATGATTGGACTTGTTGCTTGAAGGTGTATGCTTCTTTCCCAAGAGAGGTTTTATATGTACCAGTTGAGCACTTGAAATGTGTTTTATGTCCTGTTCCTAGATAAATTATTTTTGTCATATTTCATTCTCAAATTCTTTGTTGAGGATAATGTGGAAAAAAATAAAAATGGACATGCTTGTATGTTGTTATGCTAATATTTGCTATATTGTTTACTCCTCTATTGCAGATGCCAGAATGACTTCTAATACTTTATTATTTTCTGTCAAAGATATTATTTCTATTTTTTCCCTTAGAGGTTTAAAAAAGAAACTTTCACTCAAAATTGCAGGATTCAGCATAAAGCAAACTATATGGAATATTCAAATTTGTTAGTACAGAAACTTAATGCTGTGTTGTAGCTTTCAGGTTTTGTACCTGGAGCCACATGCAGAAAAAAATTACTAATTTTGTGGTTTCCTTCCTACACACACTCCATCTCAGATGGTTGCGTTGTAAAACTGAGCTGCTTTTGGACTGCTGCATTGTAATTAGTGTTGTCTTGTTGGGCTTTTCAAATGGGAAGGGCTCTTGTTATTTTCCAGACTACTCTGTTTGACTGTTTTCAGAAGTAGTACAATGTTATTAAACCTTTCTGCATTGTATCTTTCACATGTGCCAGCGAGGTAACAGCATCCAAGAACATTCATAAGGTTTCTCCAGAGAATTTGCCAATGGCTGCAGATGTTGGAGATTTTAACTTGGAGAATGACACTGGTTTATGAAAGCTTCTGTAAGGTGTTTTTATGCTCAGTGTAAATCTTTCCTTCTTTCCTCTGCTTTTGTCACAGCAAATGAGCAAGGGATGCAGTGACAGTGGTAGAAATCACATGGGTCACCTCAGTGCTCTCAAGTTTGCAAGTTACCTAGTACTTCAGTTGCATCTCACTTCTCAATGCATAGAAATTTGAGTTCATAAAGGTGGAATAACATTATTTTCTGTTATGCACTTTGTGGTGTTCCCGTTTAGCTATCAGTGCAAAACTTACAAAGGTGTTGTAAAACCAAGTTCAGGTTGTTGAAAATCCCACCAGTCCCAGGAAAGAAGTCATGGTTCCAAGGCTGCATTATTCTGACTGACAACACTGCTCTGATAATTATCTTTGAAATGATATTACATCAGCCAATCTAACCATGATATGCCATTTGAGCCATAGTAAACTCAAAGAGAATTCCTAAAACTTATCTATTCTGTGAGGAGAACACCCTTTCTCCATGGTGCTAGTCTTAAATCCTGCTGTGGTTACAAGAAGTATGTGGTAACTTTTTCTTTTTCATGCCCTGCAGGTTTACAGGGACGGAGGGACCGAGTGGGTTCGGGTTTGAGCTGACGTTTCGGCTGAAGAGAGAGACGGGGGAGTCGGCACCGCCCACCTGGCCGGCAGAGCTGATGCAAGGCTTGGCCAGATACGTCTTCCAGTCAGGTACCACAGCTTCAATCCACAACCTTGCTCTGGTGCTGAAGGGGCCCCTCTGTTACAGGGTGTGGCATTTGTCTTGTAGGCACCCAGTCAAATCTTGGGAATTGACTTTGTGTGGGAACCCAAGAGTGTGTTCCTTCCACCAGCCCAGCTGCCTGGGACAAAACCAACCCTGTTCAGGTAACTGCAGATCCCAAGTGTTGAAAAGCTGAAGGTACAGAACAGTCAGTAACTACAGGCAGTCTGCCCAGTGACTTGTTTTTGCTTTCCTGCATAGTTGGGTTCATCTTCCCTCAGCAAGAAAAACACACTTGCTTATCCTGAGTGGCTGAAGTGCAGCCATCTGATAAGGTCTTACTTCTCAGGAGAAGGGCTGTAACTTCCAAAAACATTGCAGTTTTATCCCAAGCAAATCTCTTCCATTGGTCCCTGCAGCTGAGCAGTAGCAATGTGTGTAAATACGGGGTTGTTGAGGTGTGAAAATGTGAAAGTTGTAAGGGGTGCTAAGGCTGGGATGGCCAAGAGATTAACAATTGTGAATCATTAATGCAGATGGAGACTTGCCAAAAAGCTGTGAACCAGGGTGCCTACAGACCATCCTCTTGCACTGTTATTTTAGGATTTCATTTATATCAGTAGATTGAGTGTTAGTTTTAGTGTGAGCACATGAAAACCTGTGGAATGGCTGAGTGTCTAGTGTCCTTGAAAGACGCTTTCCAACATCACAAGACCTGAACGAAAATATTTGAAGAACATTTTTTAATTTTGTTTGAGGTCCTTTGCAGGTAAAATACCTTCTAAATCAATGATGATTGCATTTGTAACATTTGGTACCTGCTATACTAGTTCATAAATTGCTCAGTAACTTCTGATTCTGCTCTGGTTTTCAGTCAGCTGGCTGACTCTCAAAGGGAAAAGGTCTGGATAAGAACAGGATTGCTCTGCTAACCTCTATGACAAATCTGAGGCAGTGACAATCTTGTGGTGTGTTTTTCTAAATATTGACTGACATAGTTCATAGATTATTGTTTGTCTTTTTGTAACCTTTTGCTGTGTAGCTGTCTTCCCCGGTTGCCATCCAAAATTTGGCTCACCTTTCTATCTTGATTTTTGCAACTGTTAAGCATCTAAATCCATGTGATTCATTATTTTTGACATTGTTTGAGGTTCCCATCTGCCTAAATTGTATTATACAGTAACTTTTTGATACTGACCATGCAGGAATGAATTCATATTCACATTCTGTATGCAATGATTGCAGGATCTGAAGAAAACATCTGCGTCTAAAGTCTCCCTCTTAGATACAAAACAATACACGTTGCATGTTAACTTATACCACATCTTACATCCCATTTGGAGCCTTTAAATGTCCTAGCACAGGGTAGTTCTCATGGCAGTTGCTTTAATAGAGCAGTTCCAGTGCCTTTTGTTTGGCCATTAAGCAGCCTTCTAGCAGTTGCTTGTTTGTCACTGTCTTTTCATGGGTGAGAGGAGGTCTGCAGAGTGAAACAGGATTTGGTAGGGTACTTTAGGGCAATCTTCTTGGTGACTAAGCTGGCACTCAGGGCAGAGACTTCCCTTGTTTGGTTCCTGCACTTATGCAGTCCCATCTTTTTGGCCTCACAGCCAAAGAATTGTTTTCAGACTGGAAAAAGTGGTTGTGCCCTTGCGTATCAATCTGGCATGAACCACCCTCCAGCATTATCTTCTCCTTATCCTTGCTGGTTTTGACTTTCTATCTACCATGACTCTTTAAAGTCGCTGCTCAAACACATGCTAATGGATTCTAGCCTCTGGGTGTTTAGTTTTCAATTTGCCTTATGAAAAACAACAGTGTTTGAATCATAAATTGACTTCTTTCTTTGACTATGAAATTGGGTGTAAGCCAACACCACTCTCCTCATACAATTGGCAAAGCACATGCTGGGTTACCTTAGGAAGAGCCTGAGCAGCAGATTGAGGGAAGTGATTACTTCTTTGGCATGGCACTGGGAAGGCCTTGCTTAAAATACTGTGTCCTGTTTTGGGCCTCCCAGTTTGAGAGATACTGAAAAACTGGAGAGAGTTCAAGTGGTCAGGGTCCTAGAGCACGTGAGCTATGAGGAGAGCTGGAGGGAGCAGGGCCAGTTTAGCCTGGGAAGAGAATGTGCAGGGTGATCTAATTGGAGCCTACAGATGTTGGTAGGGTACTTACAAGATTGTAGGGTCAAGCCCTAGATAGTACATCAAGGGGCTACAGTTCTGAATTGCAGTATGGGAGGCCCTGGAAAGGCTTCAAGGAAAACTTGCTCACAAGGAGAGTGGCAAAGGACGGGGAATGGTTTATAAGAGAGGTGCTGGATCTCTGTTCCTGAAAAGGATCAGGACTTAGCTCAACAATGCAAAGTTGGCTCTGATCTAGCATTGGTGATGGCTCCACTTCAAACAGGAGGCTGGATGAGTGACCTGCAGAAGCCCCTTAAAATATTATAGAAGTGTTGGATTTGGTTTTTTTTTTCCATACTGTTTCATGCCCTTCAGCAAGCAGCTGTGTGCTGTCACTGGGTGTTACCAACCGTTCCTTGCCTTGTATATAAGGAATCTATATGCTGTTGCAACAAGTGAACAAGCTCTAGTTTTATTTTAGTACAAATTTTATTATCACGTGTCTTTTAAAAAAAGAACTTTCTCAGGCTAAAATTGTCTGGTTAATAATAGGCAACAGGTTAATCCTGACAAGATGATGCATTTAAAAGTAAGACTTGTAATGGGGCATACTTTATCATGTTTCTTCTTGATCTCTCAGGGCAATACCAGTTTACCACAGCTAGATGCAGTAATTTTCTAATTTAGTCAAAGATCTCTCACTCTGCTCTACAGAGTCCCCGATCCTTCTGCTACATCTGATGTGTCCCACTTTGTTTTGTTTTACTTCCTTGAACTGTCCCCTCTCAGTCTGGCAGTCTCCAGAGCAGTTCCCATGTTCTCCCTTATGTCACTCCTGGGTAATCAGGCACCCAGTCCTCAGCAGTGTTACTTTCTTTTCTACCTAGTAGAGTTTCCCCCAGTTTGACATTGTCACTCTGCAGAACCAAATGAGCTTCTGCTGTTTCCTTTTTTTCTTGTTTTTTTTCCAGGACTTCTCTGGTCAGATGTTAAAACTTTAAAACTGTGAAGTATTTGAAGGGTTGGTTCTTCTGAAGCCCACTGGGCACAAAGCAGGCTGTGGCATGACAGCATTGTTTTACATGATGAAAGATGTCTTTTTGCTCAAGTTCTTTCTGACTGTACTGCTTGGAGCATTTGTCAAATGAAACACTGATAGGTGTTGACTCTGGTGTATGTACCTTAATGTTGTCCTCTTCGGTTGTTTAAAGAAAATAATCTGTGGTGTCTCTTTAATACTCCCAAGTAGCCTTAAAAACATTTGATGAACTGAAACAACTTAAGTAAAGCTTTTGAATCTGCCCTGAACAAGAAGCAAGAAAAAGAATAAAACTGGCAGAAACCTTTTGGATAGGCTCCAAACATTTTCCCATATTAAAAGATTGTTTACTCTGAAAGCTGTGCTAAGAGCTAAATTCTTATCTCTTGATAAAAGCCAACTTTTTTGTTATCAGAGAGGTGCTTTGCTGAGTCCAGTTGAAGCTGTGGGAGAGTAAGGTACAGTTACACTCCTGCTGAGCCTGAGCATTTTCCAGTGGTGATGACTGAGTTGAATACTCATCTAGCAGCTACTGCTGTCCTAAATATTATTCCTGTGTATTGCAGTTGCAAAGCATGTCTCATTGCAAGTGATGTATTTTTCTAACAAACACTTCAAGGCAAATCAGTGTTGCATTCTTTTGTTTCTCTCTCTCCTGCACTGTGGCTGTGCTTTAGAAAAGCAGTCTTCTGCACTGAATTTCAGACCTCTTTCAGCCTTGGCTTCTCTGTTCACTGTAACAAGCACTTGGTGCTTTTGATTAAAGGGCAGTACTTACCCTCCTTCAACAAAACCAAACTTTCAAGTCTCAAAAAGTTTTATTTGTGGCTTTATCTGTTCTTCATTTTATCACTGTTTGACCATGACCACAAATTCCAGCTCCGTTAGTTTTAGTTTAAAAAAAACCCCAAACCTTCAAACCTTGAAAATGAAACTTTGCACAATTCCATGACCTTAGCTTGTCATGGTTCACGGGTCTACTGCAAATATCTCATGGTAGAACAAATCTATACTTCAATTCAAATTCAAAGAAATAAATGCTCTTCCTACAGAAAACTTGTCCAGAGCTTATTGTAACTATTAACTCTTTATGTACTGCAATATTACAATGCTTGATCACTGAAGAGAGACTATGGTTTGTGTTTTCCTGAAATTAAAATTGCATTTTTTTTCTCTCTGAGGTAAATTTAGGTTGTTGTCAAGGGCCTGCCTGATATGTGATGAAGGCAATGTATTGATACAGCATAGAAACAAGTACATTGTGTGTATGAACTCTTGCTGCTTCCATGTTTCTTGGCCTGAAAAAAAACAGCTGCAGCTGTCAGGTACAGCTTTGGAGAAATTGTCATGAAAACTCGTCATGCATAGAGCCTAAAGATAATGATGTGGCATATGTCATGGTTATATTCTCCACCATGCTTGAGTTGTAGTGAGGAATGACCTAGAGACACTGGCTTCAGAAGTATTAAGAGGATGTCCCTGAATTAGAGGTTTGCAGGTTGGCTGAGCTTGATCACATTTACCCCAGAACACATCAGCCTGAGCAGGCTGAACCACTGCTGTTTTAGAGGAGACAGGTAACATTACAGGAGGCTGGAAAACTGGCAAATGCAGTTCTTCACCCCCACATCTCACAAAAAAAAACTGCATCAAAACAAAAACAAACTCCCAAAATGAACCAAAAAAAAAAAAAAAAAAAAGAGGTTTCTAGTTGGTCAGTCAGACTTCAGGTCTTGGGAAACTGCTAAGAGAAACAAACCATCTAAAAGGCATCCAGGGAATAATGGATGTTCCAGCATGGATTTATCAATGATAAACCAGAACAAACAAAGTAACAGGCAGCATGGGAAGCAGTGAATGTTGGTTACCTTGATACTACCAAGACTTTTTGTTGTCCCTTGCAACAAGTATGTGAATGAGCTGAGGAAATGAGATCGTGGTAAAAGGTAAAGAAGAAGGCTGAAGTACTGACTGGATATTTACAGTCTTAGTGATTGTTGATGTGTAGTCATCAAGCACGAAAGGTGGGTAAATTTGGGATTTCTCTAAAATCTGTCCTAGAGCTCATGCAATTTGGTATTGACCAGGACAGTGAAATGCAGAGTATCCTGATGAAATGTGCAGACACAGCAGAGCACTGTGGCACAGAGGGCTGGAATTCACAACAACCTGAATTCCAACAACAGTCTGAAGTACTGATAGGCAGTGAGGGCAGGGAAGCACAACAGGTGCAAGGTCCTGTCCTGACACAGGAATAATCCAGTGCAATCTCTTGGGGGAAAGCAGCAGTTCTGAAAGGAGAAGAAAACTCTTTGGGGTTACTATCACCAATGAGTTATACCTAAACCAACACACTCTTCATGCTGAGAGGTACAAATGAAATTGTTCTGATGTATAAATAGAAGTGTTCTGTGTATTGCCTATGACTGAGTCCTCTGCAAGGGAGAGGGAAAGCACTGTATTTCATTTTGGGCAAAAGGCTTCACGTCAGATGGATCCCAGTTGGAGGGAGACTGGAGGAGAGCAGTAGGAATGATCCAAAGGTCCAGAAAATATGACCTGTGAAGGAATGATCAAAAGAATCACATTTGTTTAGTCTAGGGAGGAGAAGATGGATAGATGTGAGAAGTCTTCAAATATGCAAAAGGTTGCTGTAAGGAATAAAGTAATAAATAAATTTTTCATGTGCCTCCTGGGGATAGGAGAGACTGAAAATTCTGTAATTTGGCTGTCAAAATTTCTGTAAAATAGGCTTAGGGTTTGTCATTAGGAAAACTTTTGAATGGCAAGTGCACTGAAGCACTTGGACAGTTGCAGATTCCCTATTGCTGCATACCTTTGAGAACAAGTCAAACTGTTCTTCATGGACATTTGTCAGGGAGAGTTGATCCTTCCTTTAGGCAAGGGCAGAGTAGGAGCCTTCTTAATCTCCTTTATATTATAAATATGTCTTGAATGACTAAGTGTTCTTTTCAGGTCTTCTAAATGTAATTTTCTTTGATTCCATAAATACATAATTCATCTTTTTTTCATAGTCTCCTGATGACTAGTGCACTGAAAGATATTTAAATGTGAGTTTGATGTCTCAACTAATTGAAAAGTTGAATTTTAATATTTGACCTTTGACTAGTCAGTAGTAGGAAGCTGTTTGTGTCTTGGGGACTGCAAAACAGTAGTAACAAAATGTGCAGGCAAAGAAAGTAAGGATGCAAGGTGCAATTCATCAGTGGCACTTTCATGTAGATTTTAGCTGATTACTTCAGAAGCAACTTGTATGAATTATTGCTTAGAAAACTTATTACTTTTGAAAAGTGGATTGGACAGAACCAATTCCAGTAGGCACATGACAAGTTATACATGTTGATAACAACGTGTCAAAACAATGACCAAACTAACTATAGCTCGTTTGTTTTATGGGTTGTTTTCCACCCACAAATACCTCTGCACTGTCGTGGTGAGGGATCCCCTTTTCTGAGGATAAAATATGAAATATATCTATTATTTCTGTGAAACCTGTAGGAACTTTGTATCCGTGAGCTTCTGCCCTTTGTCATGATTCAAGTCTGTGGGCCAATTTCCCAAAGTTTCCCCTGGAAAGGAGGATGGTTCTGCCACATGCAAGTGCCAGAGGCAGCACAGCTGCACAAGCCTTCAGCAGCCAGGCTGAAAAGCAAGGCCAAAATTAGGTACATGTAGCCTTCCTTAGTAATTTCTGGCATACTTTCTTCAGGTAGAAATTATTTTATGGCAGCTTGTCTCTAGTTTGAGGAAGGACACACACACACAGTTCCTGCCCATTTGCATGATGTCCCAGTGCATCAGTTTGGGGCCGTTATGCCATCTCTCCCTGCTGCAGTTCCACCCTTATTTTAAACAAGGGTGATTACAGAAGTTGTAAGGGCTGCAGGTGTAGATGCACTCTTCTAATTCAGCAGTTTTCTCCTGAATCCAGTTTGTTTAGTGTGAGCCATGGAGGCACTTTGCATTTGACAGGCACTGTAACTTTTACACTGAAAGTGGGGCTTGGTGGACTTAGGTGATTTGACTGGGGCCACAGACCTGCAGCCATTGTCCAGCAGATACCTTGGCACCTGCTGCCCTGCCATAACCACCACACCTCATCTTCACATTTCCTGGAGTCCAGAAAGTCCCAGTGTAGTATCCCCAGTGACTCTTTCCTTGCCAATATGTTTTCAAACATTCTTGACACAGGCCAAATTTCATGTGTAAAAAGGAAAAAAACAAAACAAGCAACCAAACCCTAAACCCAAAACAAACTCCTTGCCTCCTTGAATACAAATGAAGCTTCTCTGGCTTGTTTGTAAAACTGTTTATTTCTTCCCAGGAGGATGACTAAAGCCAAGTAAAATCTCCTAGTAATTCATACACATTTTTCCCCGACTGTGCCCTTATCTTTTTTTCTTTTTCCGAACCCCAGGCCGATTTATTATTCTCTTCTAGTTGCTATGGCTCTGTAAAATATATATATTTTTTCTATCATCTGTTTGTAATATTGACCCGTTTCCAGTGTAGAGCTGGCCCTGGTTCCTCTCTAGTATTCCAGGATTTTAGATTAAAATTGTGGGGGGATTAGCTGCATTTTTTAGCTCTACAAAGAAGTATAAATCACCATCAATTTCATTTCAACAGAACCTGTTATGTGGTGAACTCCGCTGCACAAACACTGAAATTGTAGCACAGTAAATTGCTATAGGTGAACAGGACCCAACCAAGTGTGCAGGGGCTGCGTGCCTTTATTCTGCAAAGGGGTATGGAAACATTAAGTCACTGGTTCCAATTTAACCCAAGTTTGTCATGGCCAAAAGCTCTCATCATCTGATAGTTATTCAGCGGTCCATGAGAAATTGGTTGGGTTTTAGCCTAATTTCCTCTTAGATGTTTCCCATAAAACAAGCTGTTCTGTGAGCAGCAGCTCAAATCAAGCCTGGTCCTTTGCGTTTTTGCGTTCTGTGTCCTGCACTGCTGCAATAAACAAATGCCCTTCTCCCCTCAGTGCTGCCTGTGAGCTCAGCTCCCCTGTACTTCCCATCCCGCCCCCCCTTCCTAAGCCAGCCTTGTCACATCCCCTGGCTTCCAGCTGGGACGTACGTGCTGTGAGTGGTACCAAATGATGTGCTGGCTGATAAAACAAACCAGTTGCTGGTGTGCAGAGTGGTTGGCTGATGAGCTGGGCACCACAGGCAGCTGTCAAGCTCGTGCCTTGGTCTCTAACCTGTAGCTGCCTTCCCCTGGAGCTGGATGGCAGCGCTGAAGTTGTTGGCGATGTAATTGCCGAGTGTAACTCTTGGAAATTGTATTGAAAGGCATTGCAGCAAAGTGCTGGTTGCAGACAGACCTGGCCCTTTTAACTCGCTGGTGTAGATCTGGGTTCCCTGGATTAAATTAATGCAGCTCCTCTCTGTAGGCTTGCAAAGCTTAATTTGTCCGTTTTTATGACTGTAATTTTGGGGACCTTCAGAGTCCAATGCTTTTATCCTGTGAGGCAGGGAAACACCCAGCTCTGTTTTGTGGTGGGAGCTGAGGCACAGGCTTGCCTGTCCTTAGAGAGGAACTTTGCAGTGGCCTTGGTCCTGGCTGAGGCTTCCCAGGCTGTGAACTAGCACACAGCTGGTGGCCTGTCCTTCATCTCTGAGAGTCTTCTCTTGGTCAGAGCAGTTTCAGGTGTGGGTGGCAAACTGACTGAGGGCACAGAGCAGGGACACAGCTGTGAATGCCACTGTGTGGGTGGTGTGCCCCTGTTCTTCCTGGCAGCAGAAATGGAGTTGCATGGCCTTAGATTTTGGCTGATTATATTGACCTCAGTTCTCTTCCTGTTCAGAACAGGCAGGGTGTTGCCCCTTTGCAATACTGGAGGCACCCCAGTGCCAGGCTCGGTCCTGCCCTTTGCCTTGGAGCATTGTAACTTCATCAGCCATTGATGGGACAAGCTGGCAGTTATTTAGCTTTTGCTGGTTTTGGTGAGTAGCATCTTTCTGGCCTTTGTTTGTGACTTGCTGGGACCTTGGCCCACACTGGAAAATCTCTTCTCCACAAATTTCCTTCTGCTGCAGCCCTCTGGCCAGGTTTAAAAAGTGCAGGATGACTTCTGAGGAACATGAGAGGAAGGGACCAGCACCACTGATGTGTGACATTGCCCTTTGCTTCGTTAGCACTGGTGCTATGAAGCTGGGCTGAGCATGAGGTTCCTCCAAGCTTCCTCCCAGTCAGAAGTGCAGCAGTAGGAAAGCATGACTGGAAACCCAGGAGCTTCCAAGGACACCTGTACTCTCATTTGACTTGGAGGATGAAAAGTCTATGGCTTATGCTGTCAGTAAGCTATGTAATCTATGTCAGTAAGCTATGTAATATAAATTAAAGCCTTTTCTTCTCTGTCTTTCTAATCTCCTGCAGTTTGGGCTTTTTACCTCTCCTGCAGTTTGTTTGGGCTCATGGGTCAGGCTGGTTGCTTCCTGTGCCTTGCCATGGAAGCTGCTGTTGTCTCTCCAACTTCTAGTTCTTGGCTGGAAACAGGTCTGTGACCTTCTCCAGCCCCAGAGGGTAGGTTCACACTAAGGCACGGAGAGACTTTGTGCCAGGAGTAGAGGCACAGAAAGTCTTTGTTCCTTATAAAAGACTTTGTTGAAATAGAAGGAAAGCTGTCTTCCCTAGACTGCTTTACTGATTGCATAGTATTTCTAGGCAGTAAGTGAGGGATCTCAGTGCTGCCTGAAAGAGAAGGCTTGTTTGTAGCTGCTATTGCAATTTAGATAAAGTAGGTTTAGGCTCAGTTTGAGTTGGCGAGATTTCAACTGATGCTGTCCCTTTTAATTCTGTCAACTCATGTCCTGTTCCTGCCTGGGAACTGAACTTGGCTCGTTGTTTTTCAGCTGTTCAGTACAGTTCATTCAGTTGGTTTATTTAAAAAAAGAAAAAGAAAAAAAAGGGGGTGGGAAATTTGTCTTCTCTCTGTGTTTTGCATCAGTCCATGTACCCTGATGCTGCTCCCAAAGGGTCAGGGATGGACAGAGCACTAAGACTTGTAACTTTGATCCATGGTTATACTTAGAAAAGCACAAGTTGTTTTAGCCTTCATATTGCACGTGGGCTGCTGCTGGGAGAGGGAGGGAAGAAGCTGGCATGGAGAGCCAGAGGAAGCTGTGCCACAGCTCTGTGCAGGGCTGCTGCAGCAGCCGGGGTGACAGAGGGACAGCCAGCAGGCCCCACGCCCAGGGACGCCTGGATGCCGGCCTCTAGCAGGTGTTCATCCAGAGTGGCTGCACTTCAAGATCAGGACTGAGCTGACTGATGGTTTCTGCCCAAAGTGGAGGGGAGCTGAGCTCTCTGCAGGAAGCCTTTTCTCCATCCTACTCAGAGCCTCCCCGCTGCAGGAGGGTGAGGAGGAGCCCACATGTTGGGACCAGCAAGGCCTGTGACAAAGAATATCTGTTAACCCTGGGATAAGGAAGCGGGGGAGAAGCTGCACATGGTCAGCCCGGCCTTGGATAAAGGCTCTGTCCCCTGTACTGAAGGAGGAATGCAGGACAAAGGAAACAGCACAGGGAAGGCAGAAAATTCCCCCTCCTGCTGGTGTGAGGTCCTTTGGCCTCTTATACATGAGGTCTTTGTCCCACCCGGCCTTTCCTGGGAAACAGAAGCAGCCGCTTTAGTAGTTAAAAGCTTCTGCAGAGAACAGTGTTGCCTCCTCCCATGGAGGACCTGAAAGGCACAACACAGAGGAATTGTTCTGCAGTCGCAGGAGCATCCTCTCTCACTGCCTGTGTGCAATTGTTTGGGATGCACAGAGGAGAGTTTGAAGGTTGCACGTACTGCGTAGCCTTCTGAAAAGGACGGTGTTTTCCCTTGACAGCTGCCAAGCCCATGTTAGATGAAACTGCAGAGAAGAGTGGACTGAGCTGGAAGTTGGGTTCACTGTTACATATCCACCTTCTTACACATTCAATTGAAGATCTGTGCAGCAAGTGGTGCTCAAACTGTGCTTTCTGACTAACCCGCTCTGCCTGTGAGAGTGGCAGTGTGCAGAGCTCATTACAGAGCGTCTTCCGACAGCCTCAGAGGCAAAGATCCTTTGCAGCAGCCTCCTCAGCCAGGAGGCAGCAAATGGGCACAGCAGGGGAAGCGTTTTGTTCTTGGTGGGAAAGTGAAACTGGGAGAGTATAGTCAGAGGCTGCAGGCAGCCCAGAACCTGAGGAAAGTGGAGTCTTGTGCTTTTTGGTTTAAAATTAGGGGTTTAAAGGAGTGTTCTCGGAACACTTGGGATGGTGTTTCTAAAGGTGCTCCATAAACAGGCTGGCCGTGTTGCATTTGAACCATAAATACAACCCTTGGAATAAGTGGTTTCTCTTGCAGTACTGTAATGTGTTGGTTGAGCTCAATGCATAACTATTTTACGCAAATATGTGTGAAAGCAGAGTTCCTCTGTTTCCTGCCCTTTGGCCTCCTGCTTTGCCAAAGTAAAACAAAAGTTTGGCCTGTGCAAGCTTTAAATTCCTGAAAAATTAAGGGAAAATAATCAACCACTGAGAAAAATAACAAAGTGCTCTCTCCAAGACCCCTGCCCTCTTGTCCATTACAAGCCCCAGAACTAATGCCTGGGTAATTAGAACCCTTTTCTGAAGGGGTTATGATGTGATAACTTTGTGCATGTTTTCTCACACACCATCTCCTCTTTCTTGTCATTTCTCGTGTCATTTTTGCTAAAAGGGATACCCTAGTGCAGTCTGTGTCAGATGTCAGTATGTCAGATGTCTGTGCTGTGAAGGCTATTAAAAGAAGCTGCTTGCATGTTCTTTGGGTTCTTCAGAGGCAGATAGTGCCTTTGCTTCCCTCTCAAGCTCCTTGAAAGGTCTTCAACAGAAATGTCTTATAGATGCATATCTAGGGGAAGATCACAGGCTTATGGTGCTCGTGTTTCCACCTAAGCATCTGCCCTTCCCAGTAGCCTGCATATGTGCAAGTATGTAGGAGGTGCAACAACAAGGAAAAAGGCTTTTCTCACCTGCTGCAGTTCTCTTCCCTCACTGAGTACACGTAAGGGTTGCCAGATGCTGTGGAGACCAGTCTTTGTTCTAGTTGCACCTAGCTGGGAAACATTCAGGTAACTGTAAAACATTCTGGCTTTCCTGTGCCAGAACACAGGATAGGGTTTTTAAATGACAGGCAAGGATCTGTAAATAAACTGTCATTAAATACCTGTTTTGAGCTGAGTCCTTATCTGACAGGAGATCCTGCTCTCTAATATCCTTTCTTGCTCCTGGGCCTCCACCCTATCCTGAGGCCATTCACTTTTTGAGAGTCTTGAAGACATAACTACCATCCTTTGAAGGGGAGCTGCAAAATGCATCTCCTTCAGGTGAAGGATGCAGAAAACTGGTGGCAGTGCAGCTGGACAGAGGTGGAAGGGTCTCTTGCCTGGCCTGGAGCTCAGAATTTGACAAGTGTGTCACTCCTGCTCCCTTACGGTTGCTGGCTGGGGGATGCAGAAGGTAAAAGCAAGATTGGAGCAGGTGAAAGCAGCTCAGCCCTGCAACACCCAAGGGTGATTGGTCTGAGTGAGCAGGTGTAGAGGGCAAGAGCTTGGAGCAGGAAACTTTTGTGGGGCTGAGAAGGAGCAACTCACATCTGTGCTCCTTTTCTTTCTCTGCCATACTCAGCAATGCCGACTAAGTCCTTTCATGCTGCCATGCCTTCCTCCAGCTTTCCCTGCCTGTAGGAGGGAGCCATGCAGATAAATCTGTAGAAAGGTGAGAACTGTGTTGTTGCAAAAGCAAGGTGGGAGATGCAACCTGCCCTGGGCACTGCTTATACAAAGGGGATGCCAAGCAGGATGAATGCTCCAGCTCCTGCTTGAGCTGCCTGCAGGGGCTGGAGGAGGCTGAAAGGAACGGGGTGAAGGAGCTGAATGAAGCTGTGGGGACGAGAGGAAGTGTGGGAGGAGGTGGCTGGTGGAGCAGGCTGTAGAGAGTCAGGCAGAGGACAGGGGGCCCACCACTCACAGAGGGTGGGAGTGTGCCCTGGGCACTTGAGTCACTCGCTGGGAGCCTGCGTGAGAAATTCCCAGAGTTTGCAGTCATGGAAATTGTATACACATGATATAGCAATGGGAAGGGAGAAGGAGCAAGCCAGATATGCAGATGTGTGAGGGATGGAAAGAAATGTCTTGGAAAACAGAAGGGGTAGAGGAGGCTCAGAACCAAACTGGTTATTGTACAGTAGCATTTTAACTTTTTTTGCTAAAATACTGCACTCTGCAATGTTGCAGAAGGCATCTGGGTGCCTAGGATCTCTTTTGTGATAAGAAAAGCAGTATTTGCAACTCCATCAGTGAAAGCTGCTGTACAATGAGACACATTTCCCATCATCCCCAGTAGCAGTGATAACTCTAAGCATGACATGGACATGGACAAGCAATCATCTTGCCCTGCTGGTGATGTACCCAGGGAAGGTGTGAGAGGCTCTTCATTGGGCTTTCAGTCCAAAGAATTAAATGATCAATTAAGTTTATGTGTGTTTGCATAAATTGATTGGGCTCTTTTGAGAGGCTTGTTAATTTTCCAGACATAACACCTTGGAGCTGTGCAGTAATCAATTTTGTATTTTCAACTTGCAGAGCAATTTTTGAAAATAATCTGCATCATGCTTCTCTGCTTACTGAAACTGCCTTCAAACCCCAGAGGTCAAGCAGTTCTTACAGTACTGATAATCTGGTTTTTTCCCTGCTTTTTTTTTTTTTAAGAACCTTTTTCTAGGCCCCTTGTTTCTAAAAGCCCAATTTGAATCCCTGCAGTGGAGCTATTGTTTAATTGTATTCCTGGGATTTAATTCTTCCTAAGGCATCTTGTCCATGCTGCATGTCTGCAGCAGGCAGCAGCACTTGTGTGAATTTGCACCTCTTTGGAGTGCCAGGGCTGGGGCTGTTTTTAGGCCAGGAGATCAGGGGTAGCAAAACTGAACTGAAAAGAAAAAACTGTGAGGAAAAGCATTTTTTAAATGTAGTGCAAATATATCACATCTTGGATTCTGCTAATTCCTTGTATGTTCTTAAAACATGTTCATCTTGACTTGAAAAAAAATAAATTATAAACTAACTGCAAGTGGGCCCCCCAGATTATATCCTAATTGTTTTTTTCCTTTACCAATCCATGTGTGCAGTTCTTTATAGATTAGGAAACTAAGCTGAGACTGAGTTTAGCATTAGTTATCTTAATTTAACAAGGCTGGCAAATGAGTCTGAATAAAATCTTTTTCTTTATACTGTTTTTAAAAAACTTGCATCTGTCTAATGAGTTGCAATAACAGTATTGAGTTACTTCAACACAGTTTTCATCTTTAGCTTTTGTATCAATTTATTACAGTTAACATCTTTGCATGAATGCTTATATCCATTATTGAGCTAGTTAGAAATATATTAAGTAGCTCTGGTGAAAAATGTAGCTAATACATTTTAGCATTGCACTCTGTGTTTGCCCTTAGTTTCTCTCAATTAATTCTAGCTGTTTGGCCTGCAAAATGGTACTGAAAACCAGCATCAAGTCTTACTTGTGACAGATTGCCAGATTTTTTTTTCCTAACAAAGCCAGACTGAATATTAAAAATGTGTTGGACAAAATATATTTATACAATAAATTATACAGACCATGCATGGGGTAATGGCAATGCAATAAATTACGGTGTTTCTGTAAGTATTGGATAAGCTGCATTCAATTTAAATGTCTGGCTGCATCACTGTCATGCTGGTCAGGAACTCACTAGGGGCCTTTTTAACATTCCTGCACCCATAAGTCATGGAGTTAAAATCCTTCTTTGCCCTCAAATACACAATTTCTCTGAGTTATGCAGGCTGATATGTGTGACTCGCTGCCTGCAGTTTAGCTGAGATCTCTGAGTCGAGGATAAAATGCAGGTTTGTAGCCCTCAGAGCAGCCAGTTTTCACACTGCTGAGTGCTGTGGATAATGTAGGCCTGGCTCGTGTGAGGGATGTGGTCATCGTGTTTGTGTGCCAGCACCCCCCGTGCCACACGCTGCTGCAAATAGACTGAGGGGGATGTTCTGTTGGATTTTCCTTTTTTTTTTTAGGCAAAGGTAGCAGAGAATTGCCAAGCATTGTACTAGCATAGCTAAGCAAGACCAGGGGGTGCTCCAGGTAGCCTTACTTTCTCAGGGGACAAGCAGGACTGTTTCTTTCAGCATCATCTTGGACATTTCCCTAAATAAAGTGACCATGTAATGATGATCTGGCTTTTCCCAGAAACAGGAGGAACACAGAAACTTGCTCCTGAAGGATATGAGTCTAGAGTGGCTGTTGCCCCAAAACCGAGCACATGTAGTAGTTAATGTACTTAGGCCTTCCCCCACTCTATGCAGTATCAGCTCCTAAACTGTAACACACTGTCCAGGTGGATTTATCTGGCTGATTACTCAGCACTGTTTAATCCCTCTGTTCTGATTTTAGCTGGCATTTGGAAGGAGGGGGTGTCTGAGAAGAGATACAGAGGAATGATCAGGCTGCAAATCTATTCTCCTAATTTGAAAATTTATCTCGAGAATTGCATGGCAGGACCATGTCAGAAGGGGCAAGTTTCTGGCCTCTGGATGAACCAGGGTTCTGGTAATTCTGAACTGCCCTGGAGCCAGACAGGCTGGGGACTCTGTGCCAGGCCATGCATGGACCAGGAGAAAGGCTTAGAGTTCCTTTGCTGTCTCCTTGCTGGTGGAACAGCATCAACTCTTTGTTTTCCTCCTTAAGTTGGCAATGCACTTGTGAGAGAAGATATTTGACTCCCAGATGCCCAAAGAGCTGTTTGCCATCTGCTCTGGGTGCAGGGTAGCCAGCTCACTGGAGATGTTCCCTCACCCATTTGAAGCCTGGGGCTGCCTTTAGGATGGAGCTC
This sequence comes from Climacteris rufus, assembly GCA_013398175.1. Lineage (NCBI taxonomy): Eukaryota > Metazoa > Chordata > Aves > Passeriformes > Climacteridae > Climacteris > Climacteris rufus. The sequence goes on from VZRZ01001090.1 coordinate 41,773, forward strand.
TCTTAGCTCCTAGTACTCCTCTAAGTTTGCTGTCCTTTTCAACTTACTCCCTGTAGCAACTAAGGGAGTAAGGACTCCTAGTAGAATCCCATATATGGGAAGGTGGCAGGTTTGAAAAAGTAATTGAAAATACAGTGAGAAGTAATCTGTGTTTCTCTCTAAAGCTAGGTAACACCTCTTGAGCATGGATTTCATGCATTACACTGTTTATAAAACATCTTGAGGCCAAGACTGACTTGGTTTTATTTCTTTAGGCATCAGCTATATTTAGTCAAATTAAAGGAGGGAGGGGGAATGCACTCCAAGAAAATACATGAGCAAAATTAGACAAAGAAAATTTACTAGTCTACAGTGGAATGGTTCTCTCTGAGTTATTTCCCCAGTTCTCATTATAGAGCAGTTGGATAGTAAAGTTAGGAGAGATTGTGCAGCCGAATTATGACTGTTGCTGCATGAAGGAACCTCACCTGCTTTATGTGAGCTGTAAAAGAAAATTGATAGTGGCATTTTAAAGACTTCAAAATATGGGTAGCTTAACAGAGTGGTCTGGTATAACTGCTGCTTTTGCATAATAGAATACTACAAGAGCTGCTCTATGGCAAATTTAAATTATGAACTAAAATAGTAAGTTTGAATTGAAATGTTTTAATTATTTCCTTGTTGAGGTCTTATGAAATCAATACCTCTCTATGAAGTAGTTGGATTTCATAGAATCAGCAATCCCCAACAGAAAAAAGAAAAATCTGTGATTTTTGTTAAAACACAAGCTTGCCGGAAAAGAACCAGTTTCAGAACTGTGAGAATGAGTCACCTTGCTGTGTTAGTTTCCAGGCTTGTTAGTTAGTGCCCCTTCCAAGCAGGAAGGGTGCAAAAGTCCCAGAGGGTACCCTGAGCAAGCCTGTGTATTTACAACACATTCCTCACTCCCATGGCAACTGCTGAAGGATGTGGATTTATCCCAGGGCAGATAGGGTACCTTAGTTTGTCCTTTTGTGGAGGGAACACGTAACCACCTCAGGTTTGCCATGAAGCAGAAATATTCAGGAGCAGTCAGCTTGTGTGCAGTAAATCAGCGCCTTAGTTTACTCCTGAGGAGTTGCTGATTTATCCATAGGCTAAAATAATTTGGATTTAATTTTTTAACTTTTTTTTCAGTTCCTTAGCTTTTAATTTCTCCTGTTGATGGCTAGATCGTTTCCATGCCTTGCCACCTCTCCTATGGATCTGACAATTCCCTGGTCATGTCCTGGAACTTTTTCTGAGGTTTTGCTTTGCTCATATTAAGAAAACGAGGCTTATGCAGTAGTGGTGTTCTTGTCCCTGTCCTGTTGTGAAAACATAACTGTGAAAGGTGGGAAAGGAGGATACTCTCCCTGTTTCCAGCATGAGACAATAGAAAGTGGTTATCTAGTCTGTTATTTCTGTAATTTCTTAGTTTCTGTGGCTACAAGTCATGTAATTCAGGCTGTTCTGCAATGGTCTCTGTGTAAGAGCTGATCTTATATCCCGCATGGGTGACGATGCAGCAAGTGGAAAGCTGGGTTTCAGGGTGTAATTCCAAATTTCTTGAACTCTCAGGTTTTAATTTGGCTTCATGTTATTTGCAGATTTTTTTTTGTGTGTGTGATTTAATTGAGTAGTCAGTGTGAATTTTGTGGTGTTCGTGTGTATGCAAGGGAGAGGGAGATTTTGTAAGTGTTCAGTGTTCACATGGACATAAACAGGTGGGTTTCCAGCAGAGACATTTGCATTTGAAAACCTGCTCTAAACGGGCTGGGCTTTCCCAGGAGGAGCAGCACCAACAGTGAAACGCAGCGATCGATCAGCATAGAATTGTGTGAGCATTTGATGGGCAAAATGTTGTGGTATAAAGACAGGGCCCAAGAATAAGCTCTTTGTGGCTTTGTTTCATTCCTGAAAACTGTGACTGAGGGGCTTTTATCATTTAAAAAAAATTAATCAGCCACATTTTGTCTAACTTGGAAAATATCACAAGATCCTTTGCAGCACTCTAAGTCCTGTTTCTTTAATCAGATTTTGATACTAAAAAACAAATAATTTTTCATTTATCTGCTTATATTTCCTCAACTCTAAAAGTAAAGTAATATCTGAACGAGTCCTTTCAGTCACAGAGCTGGAAGCGTGTAATTTAGTGTACATAACGATAAACTCTTTCTTTCAAGCAGCTTGCATTCACTATGTTTTCCTTCTTTCCTAATTTTAACTAAGGAAAATGTTCCCTTACTTATCACAGCACTTCTGTTACATGCCTCATTTTTCAGACTAAGTTCCTTATGGTATTTAGAGTTTATTTTCATTCTTAATCAAATGAGCTGTTAAGGAAATTCATCTGAAAAAACATGTAATAAATGTTCAAACCCACACCAATGGGGACACCCAGTGGAGACACGCCGAGTTGCCCAACATTACACCCGGGAGGGGCCAGCAGGAGTGGCTCGTCAGGGAGACGACTGCGAGTATATTTAACCACAGCAGCTCCGAGGGAATTCTCATCAGTTTACCTGCCTGCTGCCGAGGGCTCTCTCGAAGCATCCTGCCCTTGCTGCCCTTGCACGAGTCCGTGCTCGCTGTCATGGTGGTTCTGATGCACAATGAGTGATGTGTGAGCGCCCAGTTCCTCGGTGGTGGTGTTTAATGTGCCTGGGAATAAGCTGCAATTACTAGCAAATGAAAAAGTTTCTCATTGTTGCAGAAGCTGCCTATAGATATTTAAGAGGTGTCCTGCTGTGATGTATTTGGAAGGTGATATGGGAAGGTTAGGTGGAGACTGAGGACCACATCTGCTTGTAGCTGCAGGGCAGAGAGAGCGCTTCTCTGAACTGGTTCCTGCTCTGTAGCATGGGAGATGCTCCAGTCTCAACAGACAGCTACTCAAGTAACCACTAACATTTTCCAGTCTGCAGTGGAAGTCCTAGACCTCCTCTGGTGGGCAAGGCCTCCCTTCCTGCTGTCCTGCAACTGTGGCCTTGGGAGAGAGCACAGCGAGGACAGCAGCCCAGACTGCCTTCATGGATGAGCTTGGTCAGGGAGGGGGGCACTGGGCCTGACAGTGACTTTGGAAGCAGGAATGCGGTACTCAGTTCGTCCCTGGGGCACTACACCTATGTCAGAGGGTGGAATATGGATTCCAGGTTATTTGTATGTGCTACATACACACAATGCATGCTTGGAGAGGGACAAACAAAACCTGAGAACAAGGCAGTCAGCCAAGCAGTGTTACTGCACACGTGCTCCAGGAGCTGCATGCAAATTGACTGTGCCTTAATTGCTGTGAACATGGTCATGGCTGGTTGTTTTACTGTGAGTTTGCTCAGAAAGCAAGCATTAGCTTTTCCTGTGATGGGGCAGCATCAGACAGATGGGTTCTGCTGTGCCTTCTGGCATGCACTAGCTGTGGAACATGGGATTATCTGGGGTTTTGTCTTTCTAAGTAGGAGGGGAGGAAAATAAAGGAATGGCTACCATTTCAAAGAAGGAAGGATAATTTTTGGGTCTTTGTTTTGATGCAGTCTATTCTGACATAGAGTGAAATTTATAGCCTACTGGTTTTCTCATTATTTGGGAAAGAAGAAACATATTAATTCTAATTCTGCACCACAGCCACCGACAATTGGGAGAGACAGTGATTTTGACTTAGAGCATCACAAATTGAGCAGCAGAATTTTTATTAGATATAGCAGAGTATTATTTGTGTTTAATTCAAATTTCAGAGTATTTTCTTTGTGGCAAATCAGAGCTGCAAATGGATTGTTGTGCCATGGGCACCCAGAACGGCCTGCTGACTCTGTGCCCTCTCACAAAAATATACTAATAGTAAATGAAAGACAGGCTAATTTTATTTGTTGGTATTCCTGTGTTGGCCTTAATATCAAGGCAAGACAGCGATTTTTGCCACAGGATTCAAGAGTGAGCAATTTTAAAGTCAGTGCTTGCATTGACATGACTCAATGAGACTCCATCCCTGTGTCAGGTGGCTCAGAGACTCAGCAGAGCTGGCTGGAGCAGTCCAGTGACTGCCACCAGTGATTGTCCCGGTCCAGGCTGGAGCTCCCTGCCTGGCAGCAGTCAGGAGCAGATGCCAACAGAAGGAATTTTTTAGCAGTCTCCACAGACTAAATATTTCTTGCTTCTTGTCCTTGCAGAAAACACCTTTTGCAGCGGTGACCACGTGTCGTGGCACAGCCCTTTGGACAACAGTGAATCTCGAATCCAGCACATGTTACTGACTGAAGACCCCCAGATGCAGCCGGTGCAGACCCCTTTTGGGGTCGTTACTTTCCTACAGGTATGGCCCAGCCACAGGGGCTCTGACTGCCACCTCCTGGGCATGGAATGCAGCTAACAGTTGTCCTGTCTTCAATTTCAAACATGAGCATAGGAAAAAACGTTAAGAGAAACACTTTTAAAAGCTAATGTGAAGATAAATTAAGATTAGTTTTATGGTAGTATTGGTAAGTGATCCCATGGTTTGAGTGCCAGGAAGAGCTGGACCAGGACTTGGAGCTGTTTTAGCAGTACTTAGTGGCAGAAATGTAGCTTGCAGCATTGACACAAAGATACTTTGGAGGCTGAGTTTTCCTGTATTGATCTACTGTTTAAGAAAGGTTCAGGTTTGCTTTGCAAAAGAAACGTTTAAAAAATCCATTGTGATTTAACCCTGATGTTCAGTGTGGGGAGCTTCTGTGGCCAGACAGGTTTGCTTGCTTTCCCAAAGTCCTTCTCAGCGATGCCTCTTAGATATGGGCTGCTTTGGATATTTTTAAATTGCATATTGAGTTAATAACCTTAGTGGAAGAGCTGGTGTAGTTTATGCCAGCTGCTGATTTCTCCATGCTCTGTGGAAAAGCTTCCATCCTGTGGGAAAATGCAAGTGTCTATATTTTACAATTTAAGCTTTTAGTTGCTCATTTGTCTTTGGCTGTAGTTGCAACATGTAAGGGGAAGTTCTGTTACCACAAGCCCACACAAAGCAACTGCTGTGCAAGGGCAGCGGCCTTTCTGAGGTGCCCAAAAGTCTGTGTTTTATCAACAAAAAAGGGGTGGGTATGGGATTAGTTAGTGGCAGGTGAGTTGTGGGACCTGGAAGGAGAGACAGAGAGCCAAGTTAAGCAGGATAATTCCTGGCTGACTCTCCAGTTAGCACTGCATTAGTCCACATCTCTTCTTTAGTGCCCAGCTGTCCTGGATCAAAGAACAGTCAACTTGCTGCATCCTGAGGCCCTTGGCCTCTAATCTTCCACAACACATACAGTTGACTTGGTTTTCCCCTTTGTTTGATGTTTTTTGTTATGGATTTATTTTGACCCATGAGGATAAATGATTGCAAAAAGCAAAGAATGAACACAAAATAATTTCCTGTTTAGAGTCTTGCTGTTTGTGTGTAATTAGTGAGTGAAGGCCCAGGGAGGGGTGTCCTGAAGCAAGGGTGATTCAGGCTGCTGATGGAGGAAGCCTGGAAGATGGGTGGGGATGAAGTGTATCTCCAAGGGCTGGGTCCTGAGAAAGTGAGCTCTGCAAGAGGCAGGGGAGGCAGGGTGTGCAGAACTGGGTACGTGCTGACATGAAGGTTTTCCGCACAGATTCTATCAGTGCAGATATTTGCTTGCAGCAGAGGCATATCCTGCACTTCTGGTTGCTGCTTTTCAGAACTTAGTTTTCAGTTTTCCTCTTTTTCTGATAAAACATCAGTTGAACAGATTTTGACCAAAAATTCAGTGTTGTTGGAAGAGACTTAGAGTATTGAGGAAGAAAATAGAAGGCCATGGCTAAAATTATTTTTCATCTCTGAGTGAATCATTGTGCTTGAAGGCACAAGCCAGTGGTTGATACAGCAGGAAGAAACTGCCTTCCACTATCAGCTGAAGGGTGTTTCACCCCTTCATTTGAAGCAGCTGATCTCAGCTGCTGTGAGAGAGACATCTGGTATTGCTCAGTGTGGCAGCTCCTATCCTGAAAAGCAAACACATCCTGCCTTATACAGGAAGGCAGAAGTCTGCAGTTGCCTGCAGTGACAAGTGGATTATGTGGTGTGTAAGCAGCTTTACTTTATGGTGCTGAGTGAGATGTAACCACTCAGCAAACTGAGCTGGTCAAGGATTTTATGAGCACCAAAGCAATCCCTTGTGGCAGCAAGTCCCTTGCCTGGTTGAGATTGCTCATGCAGTATTGCATTTGGCTGACAGAATAGTGTTTGCACGTGCTCAGACCCTAACCTGTCTTGCTCAGTCCTGTCTGTGTGGACTTCATTGAAAAGTCAGAGCAGACTAGTGTATAAACGCCGATTTGTCACCAGACCCTCCTCACAGTTAAATTCCTACACTCTATAAAGATTAAATGTTATGTGACCAGGGCACTTCACATGATAAGAGTAGAGAAAGATCACAAGGACTTGCAGAATCCCACTGTTGTCTCAGGCTCCATTTGTCCTGGCTCATCTACTTAGATTAAAGAAATGGTGCTTCTCTGTGTCTGCACTGTTTGATCCAGTACCACATGGTACATTTTCTCTGCAGTTCTTGCATGCTTCCCATCCAGTTCAGTATCTCTGTTGTTACTTATTGCAGATTGTTGGGGTTTGCACTGAGGAACTGCACGCAGCTCAGCAGTGGAATGGTCAAGGGATCTTGGAACTGCTTCGGACTGTCCCAGTGTAAGTGATCATATAGCCCATATAGGGGAGCATTTCCATAGAGAACAATTCAGTTGTTTATTTTTATTAACAATCTTTGACTTGTTGATGGAACTTACTTAATGCTGTAGCAAGAGATGGGAATTCATTGCAAATCTGTTCTCACGCACAGACACTTAGATGGCAAATCAATGCATGTGGAAGTCCACATGTTCAGGGTGAAACAGAATGAGGTCTTGAAAGCTTAATTTCCTTCCTCTTATGCCTGCAGGGTTTTCTCATTGGCTCTTCCTGAGAGAGCTGGGATAACTGTTCTGCTGACCTCTCTGTGTAGTTCAAAAGAAAGGAAGGAGAGGGTCTGGCTTACAAAGCTTGGGTACTCTCTGAAAGTGAGAAAGTCACTCTCAAATCGGCCTCACTCTTGGTGGGCCGGTTTGCAGCAGGAGGAGCATTCATGCAAATGAAGTTCATTGTTTTGCCATGGGAGAAATAACAAAGATATTGTTGGGTTGAGGAAGAGATGGGTTTTAAATGGTAAATGACATGTTGATGCTTTATTTGCTGCCAGGTTGCAGCTAAATCTTTTTGGCTTCCAGCTGTTTTGTTTAAACATTTTTAATTTCAGTGGAAGTTATTGCCATGTGATTGTAGCTCAAAAGACTTATTTTTTTAAGCAAAATAGTTCTGAATATGTGTTTCGGGGCACAATAGTACACTCACTAGTGTCACAATAGCCCTGAATTGATTGACTGGTAGATTGATTGATTATTTGGAAGAGCTGGACTTCTTAAACTTGAACTTTTCCTTTTTAGGCACAAGTGCAGATAATTCATGCAAATGGCCTAGAGCAGAGTGAATTTGTCCAGCTGCAAGCTTTGCTTCTGGGTCCCTGAGACAATAAACACTGCCTGCAGCTCCCTTGGCTCCTCTGAGTCACTACAGATACAGCACCACTTTCCTTAGTCTGTTCTCATGTTGGTTTTTGGCTTTTGTGCTGTGGTACAAACACCTTTTCAAGGAAAAAATCAGACCCAAATGTGCATCATTTGAAGGCTAAGCTGCAAACTACTAAGCCATTGATGTGGAATCAGGGTAAAAGTCTCTTGCACCCCAGAGAGGAACTGAAGCAGGTCACACCTCTGCAGTTAATAATTCACAGCTTCCAAAGTGATGTGAAAAAAAGAGTGGCTATCGATGCGTCTGAAAACCTGTAAAATATTAATAATATTAATATATTTTTTTGCTCCCACTCTTAAGTGCTTTAGGAAACTAACCCAGACTAGGCCAGAGGAGGGGGCTTTTGACTGCAATAACAAAGTATCTCATGAAAAAAAAAATTATGGCAGTTCCAAAAGACTTCAGTTTTTATTTCAAATGAAAAGCACGATCTAAGGCTGACTTCTGCAGTCTGGTTGCACTGTGACCCAAAGTGAAGTCTCTGAGTATTTAATCTTCACAGTAATCTGTTTTCTATTGCCTTTGTTGGGAAACACCTTGAGCCTTCCAACTTTTTTTGCTAATGATAAAGATTTCCCTGAACCATCTGACTACTTGGCCATTAAGTACCAACTGAGCAAAACGTCTGCTGTGAGGGTATTTTTCAGAGCAATGAGGTCTTTGTGGAACTGGACATGACTGCTGATCTTGGCAAACAGTGCACTCCCACTGGGACCCTGCTCTATCCTTAGATGTGTAATAGAGGTATAAATACTGATTCCATGCCTTGCCCATCTTTCTTAGACCCAGCCTACACTGGCCTTCTCAGTCCCAGTTCAGTTACTTGTGAGATTAAAACCCATCTCAGTCTGGTGTGAGCAATTGGACCTGCACAGGGGATGACAGCCTGTGTCAGCCCTGACTGCTCTGCAAGTCTGGGTGGTGCCAGACACTGAGCAGATTAACTGCTAGGTCATGGAGGGATTTTATTATTTATTTATTTGGGAAATGTAAAGAGTAAATTTTTGTTTGGGATCTATACATAGCACAGAGGGGTTTCTAGGCTTGTTTTAAATTCTTACCTTGTGCTTCCTTCCAGTACAGGTCCACTTTGAGAACCCTGTTGGGGAGTTCTATCTAAAGTGCTTGTTTGGTTCATTACCTGTCTTTCTTTGTAGAGCTGGAGGCCCCTGGTTGATAACAGACATGAGAAGAGGAGAGACCATATTTGAGATTGACCCACATCTGCAAGTATGTCTTTAGTTTATAAAATGTCATGTCTCTTGTAGTAGCCAGGGAGAACTGGTTTAATATTACACAACAGTTCTACTATTTTCTGTAAAGGTGCTTTGATCTTCTCAATGTTTGCAATAATCCTGGAAAAGTCTTAGAAACACTTTGCCCTCTTAGAGGTGGTCCAAGAGGGTACACGTGCAGCCCCAGGTGAATAGCAGCTCTAGGAAGAAAGTTAGAGAAGGAAGACCAGGAAAACAGAGTCTCCTATATGAGACAAATTGGTAAGATTTGGACTGGATGTTTTAGAAAGGAGGAAAAAGAAGATGAAATAACGTAGAACAATACAAGATTTAGAAATTGTACATCAGGAAATTCCTCCTTTCTTTTATATGCAAGTATAAGGAAACATAATATGCAGAAAACTCAAAACCAGCTGAGCACTTTTTTTTCACAGCAAATGTGACAGTGTAGCTCGTTCCTGTAAGATGTCACTTGAGGCCAAGTAGTTAATGTGGACTGAGAAATAATGGGAATCCAAAAGTATCACATGCAGTTATTAATAATCCATGCAGGAAGATATATTAAACCTTCTTCTTCAGAGTTCAAGTTAATGTCTAAAATTTAAAGGTAAGAATGGGACCTCTATGGAGTATTTGCTGTCCTATGAACTTCTGATCCATGCATTTGGGAGACAGTTCTGCATCTCTTCAGCAGAGCTATGGTACTGGAGTACATGGGTCCCCAGAAAATGCAGTGTAGTGCTGGCCGTGCTTCAGTGAATTTGCCTTTAACAGAGAACTTATGGCTCAGCCTGGTAGGACACGTGCAAATGTGCACGTTTTGTACAGGCGTTTGCTTATGGTCTGCATGTCTGCATCTGATTACTCTCAGTTGCCTCACAGCATCTTTTACTTTGAAAGCTTAAGAACAAAACCAAATTCTACTTTTACTGGTTTTAAGGATTTGTTCGTCTAAAATAACCCCAGTCTGAGAAACACACAAAAAACTGTTCCACAAATGTTCCACAGTGTGGGAGCTAATACAACTGCAAGCCTCATAAAGTTTTCAGGCTTTCCAGAACTTTGCCCTCCCCCCTCCTGGAGGTGTTTCTGTTGTCTGCACACTGGTGATTCCTAATGATAACAGGGTTTTCATCAATTTAATGTAAATGAAAAATAGCTCAACTTACTGGAATCTGAGTCAGCCAAGGCAAGTTAAGGCAAATAAGAGTATCTCTGCCTCACCAGTGTGTCCTGCTAATGAAAGCTGCTATGTCTGTGGTCCTTCCGGACTTCCTCACATTGAACACATTCCTGTTTCTGTTCTCTCTTGCCCTTGCAGAAGTGCATGTGTGCAGATGTGTGTGCACACCTCCCTCCTGCTCTGCTGTCACAGCCCCCAGGGTTTCATAGGGCAAATGCTGAGCCCCACAAAGAGCCTCTGCTGAGCACAGGGAGCAAAGCTGTGCCAGGCTGGCTTCAGCCATGTCACGTGCCTCCTGCTCTAATTAGTGGGGAAAGGATAAAGTGTCATTTTCTTGGTGTTGGTACAGGGTGTGTGAGACCAGAAAGGCCACAGTGGAATAGAGGTGGAGGGGAGGAAGGAAGCAGGCAGAGAAACTGGACAACTTTCTCGGGAGCCAGCAAGCATGTTGTCTGCCTGGGAAGCAGGCAGAGCTTGTTTGGAGGCTGCATTGTCTCTTGTGGGAATTGGTTGAGGCCTAAACCCAGCCCTGGCAGCAGGAGCTGTACTTTCTGTTCGGAGTTGCTGAGAATGGATCCCAACTAAGATGTCATCCCAGGATGTCAGCAATTAACTCTGTGGCAACGCTGGTTGTTTTCTGTTCAGCCAGGCTTCCCTGTAGGCCATTCAGATTTCCCTGGCAGCACTGTCAAACAATCCCTGTCGGTCCCCAGTTCTGCGCTGATTCTCAGTGCTTTGCTTCTGTTTAGCAGATATCTCAGAAGAGAACAAAGCTGATTTGAATTTCCTGAGTTGTGGTTGCTGCTCTGCGGGTCACACTGCAGTGCTCTGGCTCGTTTAGAAAGGGATCAATGACTTATAAGAGCCTCAGAGCATCCCTCCCACATGCTGAGAGGAAAATGGGACAGAAACAGCCTTTCTTTGAGGAAGGAAAGAGCTGAACCTCCTTTGCCCTGGGCTCCTGCAACCTCCTGCTCAAGCTACCCTTTCAAAGGAGTAAGAACAGTCCCTCAGTCAAGGCAAATCTTTGCTGTGTAAAGGTGGGGCACAACCGTGGATTGCCAGAGCTATGAGTCTACACTGGTTGGGGTTTTTTGCACTTTTCCCCCTTTAACATCAATACTTGCAAACGTTATAAAACAGGCATGCAAATTAGGCTGCCTTAAGCCAGCTCGTTTCCATCAGCTTCCCTTGATCTCCAAGGGATGCCAACAGAGCAGCACTTCTTCCCCTGAGGAAGTGCTCTGCAAGCCAGCTGAGCTGCAGATGAGAGTCCTTTCCCTCTCCCCAAGGCTCTGCATTCTGTCCGCAGGGCCGGGCTGGGAGCGGGGCCCTGGCTGCAGGGATGGGGGAGCAGGTCCCACCAGAGCCTCACAGCCCCCTGGCCTCTGCTGCTCCCTGCTTGAGGGCAAGTTTGGTGGCTCTCCCATGCTTCCTCAATGACTGGGATGAAAAATAACTTCGCTGACAAGTTACACCTCCTCATGCCAGCTGATTTGGGTCCTCACAGAGCACCATGGAGGCCTCCCGAAGGAGCCGTGTGCTAAATCTCTCTTAGAGCATTGTCTGCATATGTAGGAACGGATGTATTTTTATTTCTTTTTCCACAACTTCTATTTCTGGGTGACACAACTAATTTTATGCTTAGGATATAACAAAAGAAAATCTCAGCAGATTTATTATTTCTCAAATTTTCCTATTACGTTTTCAAGAAGTCAGTTTCCCCTGACACTGGAGGAAGATCCCAACAAGGAGAGAAAGACAGAAGAAAGGCAGTCTCTGGAATGCTTAAGTCTAAGTCAAGACTGCTCTGGTCCTGCCCCCAGCCACAGGCTCCTGCCTCCATCCTGCCTCCACTTTTGGGCCAAAGAGCTGGTTTTGGGAGATGATCCAGATGAAAAAAAAAGTTGGCTTAAGGGAAGGGGTAGGAGCACAGAGAGAAGGGTGGGACTGCAGTCACTGCAAATTACATCAACTTAAACCGCTGTGCAACCACACCCTGAATGCTTGTGCTTATCTTTGAGCTGCTCAAATCCTCTCCTGAACGGTCACAAGAACAGGCAATGCTCTTCCCAGGGTGCAGTGTGCACAGCTGGGCAAGAGGAGGGATGCATGTGGGTTTAGTCTGGAAACTGTTTCTTAGGGAACAGATTTTGCAAAGAGCAGGATGTTCGCACAGTGTCTCATCTTCAGGGGGAAGGTCAGGCCAGAGGGTACTTGCATGGAGTGGAGAGATCCACTCCATTCTGTGTAACACCACTCTGCTCTGTCCTCAAATCCTCGAAGTTTCTTGGGACTTCTGCGTTTTGAGGTGACCCAGATGTATGCAGAGAGATGCAGATTTTGCTGGTGCCACTGAGTGGTACTAGAAGTGCCACCCCTGCAGAAAAGGGGGAAGCAAGCCTGGCTGGTTTGGTGCCAGAGAAAAGGTGCCAACGGCAAGAACCCTTCTTCGGTGTAGCTCAGTCCCGAGTTTGTTCAGCTCAACATTACCCCCTTGTGGGTCACAGGTGGAAATTCAGACTGATGCCAGTGTCCAAGCAGGTGGAACTTCCTGTGAAAGTTTTGGCTGTAGCTCAGGGCAGTCTTGCTGGCAACAGGTGCACATATCTTTGAGAAAATGCCTGGTTCTGAGAGCATCCACAATCTGAGAGCATCCAGCTGTTTGTGGTTGGTGTGTGACACCTTCTGAGACCCAAACAGTGGTTACGTGCTTGGAAAGTCCAGCTTGTAAGGAAGAGAGTTTGTTTATTTGCCAATAGAGAAAGCTATGCGAAAGCTTTGACATTGGGAACAGACCTGTGTCTCCTTGCACGTCCAAACTTGCACATCACTCCTTATGGGACACCCCAGCACGCTGGAAAGCAGGGATTCTCTCTGAGCAGTTTGCAAATGAGGAACACTTGTGAATGATGAGTCTGTCCATGAGCTGTTTTCATTGTAGGACTCCTTGGTAGGTTGGAAAGAGAGCTTCAGTTATTCAGGGGTTTGTTATCTGGCATGCAATAGATCAACTGCCAAGCTGTGCTTCGTACAGGACTGTGCAATGTAGCGCCTTAAATACTTCAAGTTGGTGTAAATCAGTGCTAACACTGAAAGAAGCCACCCTGCACACCACAGGCCATTGACTTCCAGTTCTCTTTCCTTGCTTTGTGCTTGGCCAGGGTCATGTAGTAAAGCACTGAGGAGAGGTGGGAGTTCAGTTCAACCTGTTATGGAAAAGTATTGTGAGTTCAGAGCAGCTCCCTGATTTGGCTCAATGTGCAGTTGCTGCTGGCTGACACGCCAAAGCACAGGGGCCAGAGACTGGAAGCGGTCCACAAAGGGGGACCTGCCAGAGCTGCTGAGAGCTGGGCTGCACCATGGTGGGTTCCAGCTCAGGCTCAAGCCACGCCCAAAAAAGTCTTGGTGTTTTGGATCTTTTCAAGCAGGAGAGAGTTGACAAAGGGATTGAGACAGATGGCTCAAACCTGAGTGGAGTGAGTGCCAAATGTGCCTGGGATGACCTGAGCCGGCCCCCGGAGGATGATGAAGACAGCAGGAGCATTTGCATTGGGACCCAGCCACGGCGGCTCTCTGGGAAAGGTAAGAGGTCCTGGGCCAAGTCCCTGTTGTGATCTTTCTGCTTGTGTTCTGGTGGGTCTGGGTAATGCTCTGAGTCATGCAGCATCTTCCGAGTTCATAACAAACACCACAGCCATTGGGGGGCTCAGTGTGTGTCAGGGAAGCAAAATGAATTTTGGTGTGGCCTCTTTGAGGAAGGCAGGAGAGAGGAAAAGAGATCTTGGCTTTATTTGTTTAAATGTTGCTTTCAGTTTTTAGGTGAATTGTAATCTGAATCTGCAAAGTTAAACTGAGCACTTGGTGCAACCAGGACTGTAAACACCTGCAAGGTGAAGCAATTGTATTTTCCCAGGCTGTGTTTCCTTATTAATGTTGTCCCTTCTTGGGTGGCCAGTTGGACTGACCCTGCACATTGCTGCTGCTGAACTCAAGAAATCTATTCCAACAGAACTCTAGAAAGAAGAAATAAAAATATGTGGAGTTCCCCTTGGCAGTGAGACGCCCTCTTAGGGTACAGATGTCATAGCCATTACACAGGCTTGAAATTATGCATGTTACCTTTCAAATGGGTGAAGCAACATAAAATCTTGAGATTTCCTGGAATTAACAATGGTTTCCACAGGAATGATATCTTACGTGTTATTAAGTCCATGGTAAAAATTACTTAAATGCATATAGAGTTTCTTGTGGCTTCTGTGCAAATATTTTGAACTGCACTGCATCTAAAAAGGCTGTTTTGCCTCAGCCTTGAAATGAAAAACCCCAAGACAGGTATACATGGAGAAATCTGTATATCCTTCAAAAGGCTTTGAAATTATTTAGGTATTTTTTTCTCTACCCAATTCTCACATCTCTAAAAAAAAAAGATGAGGAAACATCTAAGAAAGGCAAGGAAGCTTCCTATTGACAGTATTTGGCCAGTAGACATTTTAGAAAAAGGCAGAAGTAAAAAGACTGCATCTGAACTGCATAGTTTGAAGCTTATTTTCAGATGTGAGCTTGAGGCTAGAGGTTGCCCTGCATAAAATTCCCTTTCTTTGTGAATCTTCTTGTAAATTAATCATCAGATTTCCAAAGTCAGTTGCAAAAAACTTGGAAACCTTCATGCATTCGTTTGGTAAAGGAACAAAATCCTGTTATGCCTAATGGGAAAAATTATTTCCAGTACAAAGATTTGGAAGAGTTGGGAGGTTCTTTGAGAGCTACAGAACCAACAAACACTTCATTTATGAAAATTTACAAAACTACTCAGAATTTCTTCACCAGAAGGACTCAGTACCAAAGATTCCAGCTCTCCTTGCCTGACATAACACTGCAGCCCAAACCAAGAGAATTCAAGATGTCTTTATAAAGTGAAATAACTCCTAAGGAAGTGCAGTTAATTATTACTCTTAGCATTTCTCCATTTTTTTCTGAAGGGGAAGAATTTAAATTAAACACACCTGATATCTTCTTGTGTCTGTGTGGTTTCTGGGGATTCTAAATTATGTTTAAAAAATTCTCTTTGTAGATACAGAGCAAATCAGGGAGACTTTGCGGAGAGGGCTTGAGATTAACAGCAAACCTGTCCTACCTCCAATCAATGCACAAAGACAGAATGGGTTGAACCTCGACCGAGCACCGTGAGTTTCACCCTGCACACTCAGATGGTGGCAGAGGGAGGCTAAAGAGCTCAGCATGGAAAACAAAGTTAAAGCTGGGTGGGGAAGGACTTGGCAAGGGGAGCGGAAAGCTAGCAGTGAATACTTGCAAAGTGCAAAGATAGAGGGAGAAGAGTTGTTCAGGTTGGATTAATGGGCTGGTACTCAGGAGGGCAGCTTTTGAGAGGGGTTTTGAACAAATCTTGCTAATGCAGAGTGGCTCTGACTGTTCTGTAGAACCTGCTGTTCATGGTCTACAGTGTTTGAAATCAGACTGGACTAATTCCTGTGAAAAGTACTGCATTGAAAAGTGCTACGGTGTCCAGAGCTAGGTGCTGATATTTTTTCCTGAGTATTTTGTTTTTGAGCTCATAATTACAAACCTTTTGGTTAATTCGTTGATTTTTTCTTTTTCAGTGACTTTGATCTTGCCTTGCTTAAACAGGCATGTTCTGTCAGTAATTACTGCCAATACCACCTGGGTCTCTAACAGTCTGTAGTCTAACAGGTGATTTAAGTGGGACTAGGTGGGCCTGTAGAGCTTTCTTTTGTGACTTCAGTGAATCTATAGGAAATTACCTGTGGTATTTGCAGATCTGTAGTATCTGCACTTTTGTGTTTTTGGGTTTCTCTCCTTCCCCTCTTAGGCTTCAGTTGCTACTTAAGTGTCTTCCCATCAATTTTAATGTTTTCATCTAAATGATACAGAAAAGCATGCATCTTTGCTGCACTCTTTCATCTTGGTATTTCCTTTGGTTTCTTAGTCTCTGATGAACATTTGTGCTTTCTGCTTTCAAGAGTAAAGATCATCATGCAATCAGTGCTTCCCTGTAGTGCCAGGCAGGGACAGCACCCTGCTCTGTTTTAATTCCTGTTTTATTCCTGATTCAAACATTTCATGAGAAGAATATTTCTTGTTGTTGTCCTTTCTTGTTCCATTTTGTGGGTGACTTCTGATTTGCCTAATATACGAGTTGCCTAATCCTTTGGGGGAAGTATTATGTGTCAATTGCTGACGCTTTTTGCTAATAAGTAAAATGAGATATAGGTGTTTATATTAAAAAAAAATCTCAAGTGACTTTATTATTGCTTTAGGAATAATCTTACTTTTGCTATTTAGTAATTATATGGAGTCAAATTCTGACCTGATCCAGGTTTTGAGTAGTATTTCTCAGCTTGCAGGTTGGTCACATTGAACCATTGTTTGGTCCCACTGGCCCGCTGAAAAAAATATAAAATTATACCATCTGATTTGCACAAATTACACCCAGCCTTGTAAGGCACAAAAGTACTGGGCAGGATTTTTCACAGATGCTGGGCTCCTGCATGCATCTGCATGCCCAGTGTAAGCTCTGAGTCCACAGTGGTTGGGGGTGACCAGAAACATTTTGGGTGCACATGAGGTCAAGGAGGCAGATGATGGGTAAGCCTTAATGCTGGGAGGCAGTTGTTGCTTAGATAAGAGAGCTTTACGTTATTCAGGGTGAGATAGACAGAGATATGCTTGAGACAGGGTGGTGAAAGGTTAGCAGAGGTCTAAGATGAAGCACACAAATATTTACCTGGGTTTTTAGCTATTCTGAGACAGAGGAAGGCAGGTCAGATTCAGAGCCTCATGTCTGTGACACTGCCCTTTGTTGCAAATCTCTCTTCCCTACAGCAGCTGCACACCCACCCTGCCTGATGCCTGAGTGGTAGGAATGGCTCGTTCCCAGTGTTTGCTTCCTAGATCAATACATTTCTCTGAGGTCTGTGGTTACCACTGATAGCTAGCCTGTTTCTCCATAAGCACTTCGGTGAAGGAAAGACAGCTGTCAGCTGTGTTACTGTGGTGATATTATTGGGGGATAGGGCAGATCTCAACTTAAAACAGCACTGTGTCCTAATAGTTTCTTCCTCCATCTTGCTGGCTACTGTCAGAGAAGTTTGGGAAAGGTCTTTTTCTACTTGTGCAGTTGCTTCTTCTTTCCATGCAGCAGATACAATGGGACTTTTTCAATGCATTGACCATATCAGAAGGGGTAGTTTGTACTGGAAAGCAGTATTTACTCACAACCTCTAACTAAATGGTGCTTAAATCAGACCTGATGATTACCCTTACTGTGGCTAAAACTGATCAGTCAACATATTGTCCAGAACAGTGTAGTACAGATGAAGCAGAAGAGGAAGATCTTGTTATGTCTCCACCTTCCTTAATACACTGTCTCAGCATGTCTTGTGCATTTGAGCAAAATTGCTCAATGTGCATTCAGTACAAGAGCGTCATATGCAGACTCGCATCTCCAGCTGCTGCAGAGGAACGTAGCTCAGGAGCTCAGCTTTTGCATTCAGTAAGGTATCTACATCCATGTTCCCTCCAGGTACCTGCGGGGACAAAGGCTGAGACACAAAAAGCACAAAGCCCAGTGCAGATACGATTGTTTTATAGGACTCATGAGCACCTGAGATGAAGGACAATTCTGCACATAGATCTAGTTCTTCTGGTGTGATCCTTGCTTGGTTTGCTTGGGCCTGGTAGGGCTGGGACTCAGGTCTGTCCTTCACTGTAAATCTTGTGTAATCAAAGGCAAATCATTTAGCTATTGAGCTTCAGTTCTGAATCTATAAAATGGGACTAATAACAATGTCGTCTTCTTGAGCCACCACAAGGATAAATATGTTAATGATTACGAGGTGCTGGCTGATGGGAAGCAGGCTTGTGTGTAATCATATCCTGCACTGTACACACCAGATCATAAAATATCAAACCCGTGGTTCTTTGCAAGGGTCCTGTGAATAACTGGTGCATTAGAAGTTCTTTAGGAACTTGACAGAAACACTCTGTTGGGGCATGGCAAATTGTTTCAAATCTGCTTTCCATAGGGAGCACTGCAGAACCCCAGGCTGTCAATAAGGCACCCAGCTGACATTAGGATGTTAAAGTCTGACACAGACTCTAATGGCTTTGTGCATAAGAGGAATGTGCTGTTTATTTATCATGGATTTGCAACCACCAACTGCTTTCCTAGTAGCTTTCTTCCCTTTCTTTTATCCTAACCCTACCACCCACACACAATAATCTATCAAGGTTTAAAGCAGACAACCTGTTCTGCGTTCAGAATCACAAAATAGTATCAGAAGCATTCAAACTTTCAAATATTTATTTGTATAAAACATAGAGGATCCAGATTCCATATAGATTTCTCAGTCTTTGTATAGTCACAGTTTTCAGCTCTTATGCAAAAGCCTCACATTGTTTGGTTGCAGATAGGGCTTGATTCAGTGTTTTGGCTCCAGCAAAGCACATACTTACATGTTAAGCATGCATATTACCAGTTGTTCACTGTCCCAGAGTCCTGGGAAAAAAGTTCCTTTGAGAAAAAGCTGGTTTCTGTCAAAACCCTGCTGGGCAGCTGTAGTACTTTGATTCATTAGTGTTATTACTGTAGACTGTGTAGCCCTTTTTCTCCTAAGGATATGAATAAAAGCACACTTAAAGCTTAAAACTGCATTGGACATCTGTTTCTCAAAATGACTGTTGGCTCAGTTCATAAGCAGCCATTAAATCAGTTCGTACATATTAACAAAAGAACATGTAAATTAATCTTTGGAAACATGACTAATCATTTTGACCATAGGTAACCGAATACTCTCAATTATCACTTGGAAAATAAGACATGTATGAATACAAATCTGCTTTTCAGTGGAGCATTACTTGTTTCTTAGGGCCCATCAGCTTAGTAGGTGCTGCTGAGACAGCAAGGCAAGGCTCCCAGTCTCCTGAATTGTGCAGATTCACTCTGGTTGGATACAGAGAACTGCTACCCATAGAGGACGTTTAAATGTCAGACTAAACACTGCTGCTGTCAAGGTCTCAGTGGGCTGGAAGATCCAGATGTCAAAGTTTATTGACACTTGTGGAGTCTTGCTTTGATCACTATTTAATTTCTTGATGTAATAATTTCTGGGGCCGACTCTTTAGTAATTAGCTCTGTGCTCTCCTGTGAGGTAGGTGAGTAGTATCTCCACGTTACATATTAGGACAGAGGAGTTAATTTGCCACAGTTGCAATGAGAGCCAGGGTTGGGATAGGGGAATTCTTGACCTTTTCCACCCCTCAAGGGCCCCCTTGATCATGCAGCATTGCTGAAATTGATGTTTTTCTGCCTCTTGGCTGACTCAGACTGTTCTACTCTGAGCTGAGGCATGGAGTAGAAACCTAGTGTTAGCAAACTGCATTACTGCATATGTTGAAGCTAAAATTATCTGTAATTGTTGCATTTCATTGTGCCAGAATTCAGGTATTGCCCACGCACACCCCAGTGTCTGAACATGAGGTTTGAGTGATAGAAAAAGGTCTCACAAGGCTGTATGCCTTTGAAAAGGCTTTTCTGTCCTGTCTCTGCTGTTTATCGCTCTCCCCCTTCTCAAGAAGAATCAAGTGGTGTGGTTCAACATGCCTGACTCTCATATTTCTATCTAGGATTTCCCAGGTAACTGTGCTTGAGCTGCTCCCTTATGTACTGTGGTCATTTGTCCAGGGACCCACAGAGACCTCAAATCCCATCTGCATTCAATTTCTAGGCAGAAGGACAGGTTTAGTCTAGGGAAACCTGAACATATGGTAGCCCTGTAGCTGTGTGCTAATTCCACCCAGCCCTGAACAGTTTCCAGCTGTGCAGGGAAATGAAGGCAGGTTCCTGGCAAACAGAGCAGGGAACAACCCTCCGGCAGGTGGGGCTGGCAGGACTGTCCTGGCGGTGACCTGCTGGAGGACTGCACCCTGAGCATCTCAGGTGGTTACCCTTCCCTTGTGGGAGGAGGGAGGAGTTGTGTCACTCCAGAATTCCTCCCAGGACTGTCACATGGTGTGCCTGGTTTGAAGCACATGAGTAATAGTGGTACTGCTTCCAGGGCTGAGTCCAGTGCCCCCATAGTTCCTCTGAGCTGGTAAATAGGGCACACGGCTTTCTCCTGTCAGGGAGCAGCACTAGGTTAATGCACATTAACAAGCTCCATCTGAGCAGTGTTTCTGAGGAAGCTCTGACAGTAATACCAAAATGTAGGATTTGCTGGGAGGCGAGTCTGCACTTTGCTTCTCCCAGTTGCACTGGGTTTTCATTCTGCTTTACTTGGGCAGAAGGGAGCTCTTGTCTGTGTGGCTGGTTTCCTGTCTTCAGTTCTTGGAGGCAAACTTTACATAAAGGGGAGCATTTCAGCATTCTCTGAAGCTGTCTGGTTCTGGCTAGGCTTTCTGATTCTGCAACCACTAAGCAGTAAGTTTCCAATCCAGTCCTGCTTATTTAGGCATGCTCTCTCATCGGGTCGCCATTCAGTGGTGTCCTGGTTGAGTCAGGAATGCTGAATGGGGGGAGGCAATATACTTTAGGGAGTGTCTCTCAGCATGGGGGTGAGTGCTGGGTGACAGGCTTGCAAACTAGAAAAGTAAATGTCTGGAAAACCAGTGTCAGTAGAAGTGCAAAGCAGTCACCATGCTAATAATTTGCACTCCTGCATAGCTTTCCCCATCTAAGAATCCAAAAGTGCTTTGCAAACATTGACTTAATCCTTGCAACACCCCTCCGTGGAAAAATGTCTCAGTTTTAGAGACAGGGAACCTGAAGCATAAAAGAGTTGTTTGACTTCGCTCATGAGTCTGCAGGGTGCCAGTGGCACAGCCTAAATCTCTCAATTCCAGTTCAGCTGCAGGTCTTGGAACAGTCTGGCCCCTGCAAGCTCTGACAGTAGTTATTATGCAGCTTTCCAATGGGATATGTGAGTGGCAAGAAGATTGTTGCTACTGGCATTGTCCTTGCAGGCCTTCCATGCCAGGAAATGCACACAGAACATTGTCACCATCCTGTTTAACCAGGCTGAGGAGCACCCAGGTCTGAGCTCTCGAGGTAGCCTTGTCTCAGCGTGAGCACGGCAGGAGCTGTGTAACCATCTCCTCCCCACTTCTGCACTTGCCTCTGTGCGTTCCTGACGGGTGCTGTAACTCTGTGTGCCAAGGTGCTTAGGGCTCTTTCCCACAGCTGCTGGTTTGCCCTTCAGGGGAAACTGTGGGAAAGACACTGGAAGATTGTTGGCACTTAAGTGATCTTTGACCATATCTTCATGAGGGAGTGAGGAGGTTTGAAATACCCACGGTTGGAAAGGGAAGAAGGGGGGGTTGGGGAGGGAGGGGAAGAAAGGAAAAGTGGTCTGACCTTTCTCTCCCAGCTGTGTAAGCTTGCACTGATGGTTTGCATTTGCTAACTCACAGTGCTGGATTTTATATGGAGGGAACAATGACAGAAACTAACTTTACTGAGGCAGTGGGCACCCACTCCTACCAAGAGCCCCTGCCGTGGCCAGCTTCCAACAGCATGTCCTTTGTGATTTCTATACCTGGGAGGGTAGCTTGGAAATGCAGCAAAATTATGCTCTGTATCAGCAACAGAGCTTGGAGGGGAACCAAGACTTCCTTCCTTGACAGATCCGTGAGATCAAGCACTCTGATCATAAAGCGAAACACAAATGCAAGAATAAATAAACCTTTCTTAATCCGATCAACCTGGTTATTCTTGAATCCCATAAAATAACTGCCAGTGGTTGCTGGAGAAGGGGTTGCTATAAACATGACTTATAAGCAGGGGACATCCAAACTTGGTGCAACCCAGTGATTGCATTGGCGATTTTCCAGGATCCCCATGGGCTGCTGCTAATTGGCATCAAATTAAGCAGGTTGCAGCCACCCTCATCTTTAATACAAAGAGAGAGCCCCTGGGAAGTTACAGGTTCCAGCGTATGGCCTTCTCACAAGGAGAAGGAGCACAGCATACTGGGATGTGGAGTCTCCTCAGGCCCTTTCCCCTTGTTGACAGATCTGGGGAAGCTGCAGACCACACTGGACACCTTTGCAATGGCTTAACCACCCTCTCTTTCTCAAAAAAAGAAAAAAAATCAAATATGGCTTTGGTTAAGTTCATGTTAATCAGCATTCATGAGACTTAACAAAAAAACAACAAACATAATTTCCTCCCTCTCTCCTCCACCCAGAAGCAGACTACTGGTGGAAACCGAAGCTGGAAAAAATAGTTGAAAGTCAGCTAAAGTCACCTTGGTAACTGCAGCAATACACTTGCCCAGAACAGGAGACATCAAACCCAACTACAAACAGCTTTAAAGAAACAAAAAGAATGTAATCATCTAAAGAATTAATCTGACAACTGCCCACGTTTACACCTCCCACAAGCTCCCAATCAGAGGGAAATGCGCTTTAATCTCCTCCAACTCCCCTCCAGTTTCACAAAACACTAGATGTGCAGTCTTTAAACTGGGGCATTTCCGGCATGCTGCTTCCATTTAAATCTGCTGCCTTTCCTAATGCGGCAGCCCTGGCTTTTGCAGACTTGTTTTTTCTGGACACTGAGAAACATGAATTTTTTTGTGTGGGTTGGACGAAGTATTAAATCTGGAATAGACAAAGTTTGCAACATTTTGCGTGATAGTCAGCTAGATCTTAGTCATAACAAGTAAAACTCCACTGACTTTTGCTGCTGATTTATTTGGTGATGGGGTGGAGGAAGCAAAGACTTACGGGTAACTGACAGTCGTAAAACCAGGGATGTTAGTGTTAGAAAGCAAACTTTTTCTATGTTTTTTTTTTTCCTGAGTCTGAAAACTACAAGCTGTGGATGGCAATGTGTGTTAGGACATGAGCTTTTTATTAACAAGAACCTAGAGGTCCTGCTGACCCTTCATCTGGGCTATCACCCTTTGGAAGGGTCAGCACGAGGATTTCTAATACCAAAGAAAGAATTTTAATGGGTCTTTCTGAGCTCACCTGTCATGTGACATTTTTCTAAGTCTGAAAGTGATGGCACTGTGGCCTCCTGATGTGTTATGTGCAGTCCACAACACACAACTCGTGTTTAGAAAGGTTTAGCTTAGACAGAAGGTTATTTGGTTTCTGCTGTTGTAGTTTCACTCATAACTTTAAATACCTGAAATTGTGTGAGCTCCTCGGAAGTGAAGCAAGAAACACAGACTATGAGTATTTTGAAAAAAATTTGTGGAAAGGATTAATACTTTCATGTCATTCAAAGTATTAACTACCATTGTGCTTCACCTTTTTGACAGAAGGGCTGGTTACTTATTAATGTGAAGTCATAATTATTGACAGCCCTAAAGTCATGACAGTTCCGTTTGATAGTTATACATTAGTCAACATCTTCTCTTGAGCGGGTAATGACAAACAGCATTTGCTGGTTTTAATAAGACTTAGAAAGCTTTGCCCCTTGCCTCCAGAATATTGTCATCATTCCTATCATTGCATTAACAGCCACAGGCTGTTTCCCCTCCGGGCTGCAGCCCCATTGTGCTCGCAGCTGTACTGGCTAGCATGGTGGAAACCTAAAAACCCACCTTCAGCTGGGAGGGGGGATTGGAGCCCTGGGGCATGGGAAGCTGTCCTGCAGCTGTCTGTCCTGCTGAAGCAGGAACCTGGATTGCCTGGAGGCTGTTGTGGGAGATCCCCATGCCCAGCATGCTTAGGCTGTCCAGGTGAGCAGGGCACAGTCTCCTGTCTGCAGCAGTGACATTGCTGTAAAACTCCTGATCCGCACATGGCGCCTAAACTCTGGAACTGCATTTAGGAGTGGAAGTTTATGGCTTGCTTGAAAATCATGCGTTGCTAATGGCTGACCCTTTTGGTAAGGGCTGATAAATGAATGATTGGACGCTGTAGACCACAGGCTGACTTTCCCACAGCTCACTGTGTATATAGGATCTGATAAGGAAGTTGAGACAAAGCTTAGCTTAAGGTCAACTGATCATTAATCAACTGTTACTGCACTTCTCAGGTAATCAGCCTGCAAAATGCTGGCCTGCTTCACTCTTTGAAGACCCCACCTAGAAAGAGCTGTAAAATGTTTGCTAAAGTAGATTAAACACAACTTTAAGTGCCACATACGGACTACAAAGCATGTTGTGTCTTTGCTTCAGGGTTAAACCACTAAACTGACACTCTGCTGACTGTTAGTCCATCAGCCCACCCTGTTCATAAGCTGTGTCCTGACCTACCATGTCCCTGCTGGATCCATTATTACTTTTGTATCTTGCTAAAGCAGGACATGGGACATGTTTTACAGTTTTTATCTTGCAGGGAGCTGAGCTGCTCTGATACCTTTTTTCTGCATGTCTCTGACCTGTCCATGCAGAGTATTTGCAGGTTGCACCATGAGATATCAGCATTTAGCTGTTTCGGAGTGGGCAGCTCAGCAGCCTGGATGAAGGGCTCCCCTGGGACTAGGTGACCTGGTGGAAGCAACAGGCTCATCTGCACTGGAATTCACACCGAACCGCACTACTATGTGTGTGGTTCATGAGAGTAATTTTGAGACAGCACTCAAAGGTAAAATCAAGCAAAGGTGTCATCTAGGTCAGGTTGTGAGTGTCAAGGTGATTCTTCACAATCATTTCCAGATGTAAAGACAGTTTAACTTGGATGGAGGAAGGATCCAGGCTTGTTTTAACAGTGTTCCCACAATGCAGCCACAGCTTGATAGCCTTGTTTGGCTTTTGGTCCATGTGGCACAATGAAGGCACATTGCAATGTGGAATATCAGTTCCCTCCTGCTTTCCCTGTCCCTCTCCTTTGGTGGTTCTGTACTGTAGAAACTATCTTAACAACGTCTTACCTCTATTAAGTTCATGTGGAATGCCAGGTGACAAAAAGATAAATCACTTATGAGACACTTTGCATTAGTCTGTGTCATCCCTAACAGTTATAACCCACCCTGTCCTTCATTCTTTGTTCTGGACTGTCAAATAAGGGACCATGCTGATGCTCTTTGAACATATAAAGTGTTTATGTTCAAGTATTTTGAGATAGATTGTTTTATTATCTAGAGGATTTGGTCTGGCAAAGTTCCTAATCATGTAACAACATAACTTTTAGTTGTAGCTTCAGAGTATGCTGATCTTGCAGAAATGAATGAATAAGAAAGCAAAGCTGCCATTGTCTTAAAGCAGCCCCACTTACAAGGGAAAAGAATCTGTGGATCTCCTGCTCATCACACGTAGAGCCTGTCTTAGTGTTTTAGTTTTGCTGCAGCTTTTTCGAGAATTTTTTTTTCTTTTATTCTGGGAAGAGGTGCACTATGTGTGTGCATCGATGCAGATCCTAGGTTGTCAAACCAAGGTGAAGAGCTGCATGCTGGGAGTGGTAGTCTGGGGGAGGCTGTGTCTCTGCAGGAGTGGTGAAAACTCAGATGTGTCTTCATAACAGTTCTTTCCTGTGTCCTTCAATATTGGCAGTCAAAATAGCAAATATCACAGCACCGTGGTCCTGAACTATGTGCACTTTGTCTCTTCTCCCAGAAGCCGCAAGGACAGTTTGGAGAGCGAGAGCTCAGCAGCCATCATTCCTCACGAGCTGATCCGCACGAGACAGCTGGAGAGCGTGCACCTGAAATTCAACCAGGAGTCCGGAGCGCTCATCCCCCTCTGTCTAAGGTGAGTGACGCCCTCCTCCTCCCCAGCTTGTGCTAACGTGCTGCTCTTGCCTTGTGGCATTGTTTCACCATACAGACATGCATGCAATGGGTCTGTAAAGGCCAAAGCTTAGATATTTTGCCAAAACACATTAGAAACAGATGATTCTTTGCATGATTCTGTGCTTGTCGTGTTAAGATTGTTTCTCATTCTTTTTACATCCTCCAGTGTCTTTTGAGTGCTGAAGCAGGACAGGGTTAGTAATAGAGGAGTTTTTATTAGTCTAATGCTAGCAACTCTGTGATAAAGAAGGGATGTCTTGATATACTCTGTCAAAGAAATCCCAGATAAGTGGTTGTGCAAAGCCTGTTTGCAGTCAGTTTATGCATACAAGTGTGGGTTTTAGACAAATTATGTCATCTACATGACTGAAGGAGCAACACACTGTGCATACTCTACACATTGTCTTTTGAAGGTTCAGGCTGCACACATCATTGCCCTCCAGTTTTCCACAATTTCAGTCAGCACTGTTTTTGAAAATATCTGTGTAAATGTTGTAGTCCTTAGCATAAAAATGAACTGTTGGGTTGAGACAAACGATTCTAGGTGATTGAGTTACTTTAGCTTAATGAGTTACATGTTGGTAGTATCAGAGTTAGCAGCAGCAGGTGCACACTTGCCTGTGCCTGTTGAGAAACCAAAGGGAAAGTTAACGCAAACATATTTTATTTTACATCTCAAATGTGTGACCAGTCTGTCCTGATCAGTTACCACAGCTCACCTGACCAGCAGTAACTCATCAAGCAACTGTGACTCTCTGTTAGGCACTAAATATATTACCTGAAGTTTTCCCTCTTGCATGTTAGAAGCCATGCATGTGTGTCACAGATGCACAGAGCCAGAGCCATGATTTTCCCTTGCATTGAGTGAAAAAAGGGAAGTGATACTGTAGATGGTTATGTATGTGTACTTTCTAGACATTTGCTTAGGTAATACAAGTGACATCTGTCAAGCACCAGGGCAATTGATTACTAAGTATTTTCACAGTAGGTAAGTTTGGCCCCAGCAATGAGCCTTCTTAGAAATGCATC
Organism: Climacteris rufus; assembly: GCA_013398175.1. Lineage (NCBI taxonomy): Eukaryota > Metazoa > Chordata > Aves > Passeriformes > Climacteridae > Climacteris > Climacteris rufus. Next base: position 68,550 of record VZRZ01001090.1, read on the forward strand.
TTCACATACCCATACAATGTGGAGTCTGGATTCTCTTCTGCAGTTTCCATCTTACTGTAGGACAGGCAGTCCCCTGCATTTGCATACATCAGCACCTCATCATGGGGATAGGCATGAAGTGGGATTTAGATGTATTCTAGTTCTGTAACAAGGTCCTGACACTAAGGAGGAGATGAGGGGTAGCTTCCTGCCTCAGAAGGTGGCTCATGACCTGCTTTTTGAAGCAAATCATTCTTATATTCCTGAAAAAATTAATAGTTGTTGCCTTCAAAATAGTTTTCCATGCTGATGGCAGAAACTATAGTGATGTATCCCCATTGTTGTGTTGAATGCTCTGCATGCCCTCTCAACTCATGCACGTGTTTCATTCCCTAGGGGAAGGCTCTTACACGGACGGCACTTTACATATAAAAGTATTAACGGAGACACAGCAATCACGTTTGTATCAACGGGAGTAGAAGGAGCCTTTGCTACAGAGGAGCATCCCTATGCAGCACACGGACCTTGGTTACAAGTGAGAAAGCCTCCTTCCTGTTTCTCCCCCTTCCTCCTTTACTGTGCCCTAAAAATGATCCTGCTAAGGGCTTATGTTGTTTAAAAGAGTAACAAACCTCTATTTTCTGCTGCAACATCTCTCACAGCTCCTGCATAATATTTTCAGTAATTATGGCCTCAAAAAATAATGATGAAATATTGCTATTTATATTAATGGAACTCAGATTGATAAACATTGACTGGAAAATTCAGAAATCATCTGTGAATACAGTAGTGTCCATTTCCTGGAGTTGGCGAACACTTTACAGGCTGTATTTACTCTTGATTTCTTCCAGAAAGGAATCTGGGGAGGCAGAGTGGAATGACCTAAACAAGAATGGAGCCAGGGCAGAAGAGCTAGAAAACTGTGATCCTGCAGAGCCAAGATCTCAGTTTGACATCATCCCTTATAGGAGAGCAGCACAGAAAGCAAGGCTTCTTTCAGTTTTAGCTCTTTCCTATTGATTCTTTGACAAAAGCCTCGTGGTTGCTTGAAGCACCCACACATTTTTTGTACCCACGTGTTTTTGCTGTCACAGATTTTCCCTGGAAAATCCCCATCTGCTTACTGTTGAGGGTCAGCCCTAGGGCAGTGATGCAGTAATGATATGAGAGTGTAGCACTATTCTACCCTTGAATTTCTTCTTGGTTATAAGCATATTGTGAATATAAAAAAGCTTGGGGGAATGTGATAATGCAGAAAAGCCCATTTCTGAGGGACTATGTGTTCAGTGTGTCTCTGCCTTCACCATCACTGTGGCATTCCTACCTCCCCTTCTGTTCTGAAGGCAGGAGCTTGTTTCAGCATTGCAGTGGTGCAGTTAGCCTTCCAGAGACTTGTTTTCAAGCCCATGTTCATACGTCTGCAGGACATCATACCATGGAATCGGTATGGCTTGTAAAGGAGCTGAATTGGCCAGAACTGTCTCATGTGTAGGGATTTTCAAAGAGCCTGCATGCTTTGATTGTTCTGACTGGAAAGTGCAATGCTCCCGTAATGATTAACAGCAGAGTCAGGTTTAAGGGTGGGTCATTTGCTGTTGGTTCCTGTGCTTGCCAACACATGATACACAGGATCTTGTGACTGTGTTAACTCCAAACATGAGTGTTTGTTTGCATTTACATCACATCTCGAAGTATATTGGTGTGTAGTGTAGTCAGGTAACCTCTAAACAGGGAAGAATGGCAATAATTATGTCACCATTCAGACTTGTTAACCTTTATGAATCTGGCTGTTCTTATGCCTGTTACTTTGATGCTGAAAAATATGTAAGATCTTTGGAGTAGGTGAGATGGAAAGGTGAAGAATTGCTGGCTCACATGGTAAGAAGAAGCCAAGTTCCCTGGTTTGTCTCCTACACAAGGTCAATCTATTGGATCTTCTGGACTGACATGACCAGCTCTGCTGCTGGCCCCTGCCCTGTCCTTTGTTGAGTATGAAGGAGGACAGCCTGGATGGGGGGAGGGAGGGAGGCCAAAAGCAGCCTGGGCCAACAGGAGTAGCACCCAGTTGTGAGGTACATGTGGGAGTGTCTGAGACTCTTGGCTTAGTAAGCAGTGGGAGACTTGAGCCGCGCTCAGCCGTCCCTCGTGGTGTTGGGAGCAGGGGAGGGGCAGGTTCATGTGGCTTTGCTTCAGAAGTAAAATAATTTGTGGTGCATAAAATTTCCAAGGAGGCAAGCTGTGTTTGGTTTAGTCCATTGCAACCTGGGCTGGCTGAGTTGGCAAGTCTTGCTAAGCTTTCACAGCAAGGCCCAGAGAGGATTTTCCTCCTCCCTCGCTTGGGACCCCAGGCACAGTGAGGAGCTCCAAGGAGAATTGGTGGTTGAAAGCACATTACTGCAATGCAGGGGCTTGTTGCAAAGACAAGTAAATGAAGGAACTGTGGAGAAGAGAAGACATGGCAGGCATTTCCTCCTGTGGACTTTTTCCCTATCTTAGGGGAGAAATAAGAGCCTGAAAAATCCCAGCCTCAACTCTGCAGCAGCCAGAGCCTGACTTCTCTTGAGCCTGAGCTTTGGTGCAGTGAGAGCCCAAACCTGCAGACTAAACACAGTACCTCCTGTTTACATCTCATGGGCTGGAGTGGAGCGTGTCCAAGGTGGGACAGGCCTGAGAGCTGCTGCACAGTCTGTGAGCCCCCGCTGCCCGGGCTGAGCAATGAGCTGAGAGTCGCTGGGCTCCGGTGGAGGGTTAGTAGATGACAGGAGTTTGGCAGGTCCCAGCCCCATTCCTACCAGACAGGTGTCCATATCACCAGTGCAGCTGGTACTCAGTGGGAACTGTTTTAGCAGTCTCAGCAGAAAAAGCAAGGAGTCATTAGACCACAGAGGTTGTACGCCCCATTTCTATCAACAGCCTTTCCAGGTCACGTTTGAGGCATGTTAGTAGGGGAAGCCTGTCCTGCTGCTGCCCATGCTCTGGGGATGATTAGATTATTTCATTCTCCAGAGCTGTCAAATTGGCACCTTTCCCAAGTACTTGGCTTTTTTTTTCTTCATTTAAGTAACATTTAATTAGTTCTAAGAAGCTAAATTCTATTAAAGGTCTAAGCATGTTAGGCTGGTTTATTTCTGAACTTCTTCCACTGTGTCATGTATTGTTGAATAGGGAAATTGCTTTAACTCAGAAATGTACAAACATATTCAAGAAGTCGTCCTTGTTAACACTAGACTCCTCTTTATGTGCTAGTTACTGTGGCAAAGTCTCTGATGTGTAACACTTGAATTAACATTACACATGATCAAAGGCTTCCGCAGTTCTTTCTTCCACTCCCCCTTCCCCCAGTGCTGACTGCAGAGCCCCCACACTGCCTCCTAAGCACCTCTCCTCTCCTTTCCAAGGGATAGATGTTCCAGATGCACAGGGAAAGGCTGGGCAGGAGGTGTCTGGCCCCACGTTGGAGGGTCAAGGATGCTGATCATGCAGACAGACTCTGACATAAACTGCCCACAGTGACATTCGTACTTGTAGTGGAGCGTCCAAGGTTCTTGGTTCAACATCTGAGCTGTGCCAAGTGTGCAGTTCATCACAGATTGACCTTGTTTGTCTCTAAAACATTCCCAAAGCAAGGTGAGGCTGTGCGTGTGTTCTCCCTCCCTCCCTTACTTTTGTTCCGACAGATGATAGAGACGCTCTGTTGAAATGTGTTACTGATCAAGCCCGTCCCAATAAAGTTGCCTGAGCCTTTAATACATATTAATATTATCCTGGGGTAGTTTGTGTCAAAGCCTGTCAGCATGCATCATCCTTTGGGAATTACCATCATTAAGTCTCCAGTGATGGGAGTCAGGACATGCTTCTGCAAAGCTCCTCCGCTTTTATGTGGAGCTCTGTGCCTGGCTAGCACAAAGCAGGCTGTTCTCCCCTCCTGCCTTGCTCACCTGGACTGCTTACTCTCCCCAGAGGGGAATAGGAGGTTTGTTTAACTCTACCTTTAGATAATTTCTGCTCCTGCTGCTTTAGGCAGTCATTGTTCTAGGCAAGACGATGACACTCAAGTCTTTGATCATGTGCAATGTACACGTTACGCATCAGGTATTGCTGCAGACTCTGACATACAAGCCAATACAGTGCAGTAAAAACAAATCTATAGTTAAAGAGTTCTCATTAACTGTAAAATCTAGCACACAGAATGTAAGAAATATCTCTGCACTTTAGCCTTGCCCCTGTTACACATGTGGTTTTCAATACAATAGCTAATTGAAGAATCATACATATTTTTAGCAAAGCGTGCCTGCCTCATTCACTGCACAGAGAGGCAGTGTGTTTGGGGGATGAATCAAGAGTGTGAAGTAGACTCTTGCCTATAGGTCTTCCACTTTGTTTGTTTGTCAAAATTGTAAGGTGTGTAGTGAATGAGGCAGGTAATTGCAGAAAAATCACAATAGTGAAGCCTGTTAAATGTTGCCTTGGAGAACTCGATCCTGTTCCTGCCTCTACTACTCTTTTCTTTCTCAGTCTTATTCCAGTCTTAAGCTAAAATGTTCTCACCTGACAAGTGAGTTTGTGTTCCTCATTTTCTGGATGTCCAGCTCAAGACCTGATCTGTGTTTCCAGCAGCAGGAGGAGGCCAGGAGGAATTCTCCTATGGATACTCCTGTGCTCTGCAGGGCTAAGTGGACTGGGAAACAGGGACCTGCAAGTCTTCAGGTGGGCACCCACAAGAAGTAGACATTCAGATTAAATTTTCTCTTCACTCATTTTCCTGTGTCTGTTCAGAAAAACCTTCTTCCAGTCCTCCTGCAAAGGATGTAATGAATTCAGTGCTTGCCAGGCATTCCAGCTCCACAGATGAACACCAGAAACAATTTCAGGAAGAGATTAAAATTTGTTCTTGCAGGTCAGGAGAGAGAAAGGATTTTTCTGGGGCAGGAGGTCAGCCTGGAAGCCATGGTCAAAGACCCATGGTCAGCTTCCTGCTCTTGAAGGTTTTCTCTGTGATTTTGTTAAGTCTCTACTTATTTTAGCCTCCATCCCCCATCTGCTGCGTGGAGAAGTGGACTTCCCTACCTTGCAGAAATGTGAGGCCAAGCATGTCAGAGGCTGAGAGAGTGGTGGACAGCAAGATTAGGTACTTCCACTGTTATCCATGCAGGGAGTAGTCGGATGGAGCATACTAAATAAAGGGGAAGAGAGCAGGAGAGAATGGGGAAGCAAGTTGAATGATAATGAAAAGAAATGATGACTAATGCTGCATTCAGTAAGCAGAACCATCCTGAGGACTGAGCAGGGCAGAGGTCTTGCTGGAGAAAAACTGCAGGTGCTCCTGTGATTACAGATTTGTTTCACAAGGCAGATGTATGCTAGGGCCAAATTAGCATGGCACAGTCTCTGCAGCAGTTTTCAAAGTTTGTACACCCAATGTCACTGCTCTCTGAGTGCAGAGGGCTTTTTTTCCAGGTAATTTACTTGGTTTGGGGACTATTGCCGGTAGACAGGTGGAGGCTGTGGATCACTGGCACTTGGCACCCCCGATTCTCAGCACAAGGTCAGTGTCTCTGTGTGAGCTGGGGACCTCACAGCTGTGGTGGGGCGTTATCCTCTGGCACCAGGCCCTGCTGGGGGACCCTCTTTGCTCACCTCCCATGCCAGTAGGTTCCCAGTGTCCATCTGGCAGCACGTGGATGCTGAGGCTGTGGAAATGGGGTTCTCCAGTCTCCTTGCCCTTTTTGTTGACCCTAGCTTTGGCATATGTTCTACCCTTTATCCTGTTTTTCTATGTCTGTCTTCCCCTCATCCTGGCCCATCTCTGCTTTCCTCTCCTCCCCTTCATTCAAGTTGGAAAATTCTTTCTCCTCCTCCTCCACATGGTCTGACTTCCAGCAGAAACGCTGAGAGCGCTGGAGAACTTCCCTGACGTTAGTCCTGATGTGCCTGGTGACAGCAATCCCTCACCTCTCAGGGAAATGATGAGAGTGAAAATCACTCCTTAGCTACCTCTGCCCTCTGTTTGGGGCAGAACTGCCTTTGGCTGGGACGTGCTCAGTGAAGAAGGGCTCTTCATTTCTTATAAAGGCTATGGACAAACAGTACTTTCAGTGACTTCTGACTTAGCAAACATTTTCATGATCAGGAGAAAGACTTCCCCATGTCCTCCAGAGCACTTGTTTGCTAATCTTCATCACCCTCCTCATCAGTGCCAACAAAATGATCATATGCATTTGCTGGTATTGTCAAAACACACTTTTTCCAAAATACCTCTTTCAAGTCCTTTTTCCCTAAAAGCCTTTAGAAAAAAATAAAAAAACAAGGCATCCAGCATGGAAAAATAAGTTGAGGCTTAGGACAGCAAGGTCAAAGCTCTCATAGAAAATGTTAAATGTGCCTGTAGGCAGGATAGGTACATGGAAGCCGTGGGAAGCATCCAGCATGCAGGAGCTATCAACATGTGCTATCTATGCTGGCAGTCACAGCAGAGAGGGGGATTATTGTGATCAGGGTCATGGGGGATGATCCATTCTTTTGGTTTGGCAACCTAAGTGAAAAATCTGGGAAAGAAGATCAGACTGAGCCCAATCTTTAAATATTTTCAGTTTTTCTTGCTGAAACAAAAGCCTTAAAGAGACCAAAAGCTGAAATAAAATCCTTTTATGTTGAATGAAACCAGAAATAAGAAAGTTTTCTTCAATAAAAACAGGAAAAAAATCTATTTTTGCAGAATAGGGCTGGAATTGTTAGAAGTTTGCCTTCTCTAATCAATATTCGAGGGATATAACACTTGCGTAGGATATGAGAAACTCATATTTTATTTCTTTCCTTTAATTTGAACCCTAATTTCTACTTCTTTGCTGTATGGACACCACAACTATAGGGTATTTTGGGTCTTCCTCAGCTCATCCAATTGGAGTCGTTCCACATCATATAAAACACTGAATTAGTCACAGAGACAGAGTGCACAAGAGAATGACTCTGTTCCGGTAGAGTCAGGACATTCCCCTGGAAATGAGCACATCTGGTTCTTCTCTCTGCTAGACCACATGTTAAATCATTTATGCACATTGGCATAATGGCAGCAGCAGAGGTTCAAAGCAACCTTTGAAAGAGCTACTCTGGTGCTCGAGATGCTCACTTGTGAATGGTAGCTATGGGTCATGTCCTCTCTTGAAGAGACAGGAGGATTGATTTTTGGTCTCCCCCCACTTGAATAGTTATTCCCAGCCTGGTGAGTTTAAGGACAACACCCACAAGCTGGTTTAAGTTGTGTACAACTGCAGCTTGCTCTTCTCCAAAGCATTTTTATGTGTCTACTCATGAAGTTTTTTTTCAGAATCTTTTGGGTGGCTTTCCCCAAATTCTTCAACAAATCTTGGAAATCTAAGCTAACGGTTTTCCAGTAAGTTCATTGCCTTCTCCAAACACTCCCCAAAATCTCACTGCATTATCCCTTTGTGTTCTCCCTCACAGCTGAATGAGGCACTGGGAGACAGACTAGGGTAGAAATGCACCGTTAGAACACCATGATCCTCCCAATGTCAACTCTCCTGCAGCATGTTCTCTGTCTAGTACTTTGTCCAGGCTAGTTTGGGATGAGTCAATTTCTTTCATCCTTCTTAATCTGACTGACTGTCTATCCTGCCACCTAATGCCCCTCCCTTGCCATTCAAACTACATTTTGGCTACTTTGTGTAGATTTTCTTCCACCCACTTTAGTGCATTCCTTGAAATGCTTGTTCTTCCTTGGCTTTTTCTCTTTGAAAGAATTGGAATTGCCTGTTGTCTTGGCTCACTTGTCAGCCCTTTCCCCAGCTGAGCCAAATTTTATGTATTGAATCAAAGAAGCCTTGTCTGCACAACAGATCTCATCAGTCTGGGCTCTAAGGAGCTCTGGTCCTCGGGATCAGCCTTGTGATTAGGAATGTCATGGAAAGATCCCACAAGGTCAAAATCTTTCAGCGTCATCCTGTATTTCCTCTTCTGGGATTGTAACATCGTGGTGTGAAGCAATAGAGTCCCTGAGGCATCTGTGAGTAGATGTTTCTCCTTTACAAGAAGGGTTGTGAATCTCCTGGAAGAGCAACAGTGGAATTTCCCATCAGAGGTGTTTGTTGCAATAGTGGTACCTTTGAGGCTGTAATGAGAGCTGTGGTGGATTCAGGCAGCATGGTGGCCTCTTCAGGCAGTATCAGGGCTGACCTGACATAGAACAATGATGTGACAAAGGCCTCTGCCCTGAACCACTCACAGTCTGAGTGAAGCAGTGCAAAGAAGGCCAGGTCAAGGGGAGAGCAGAGAAACGGGCTGGGGGGTGCCTGTGGCACAACACTTGGTTCTTCAGGGGCTTTTATTGGTGGCAATTTCAGTGAGAAGGCGATGCACTTCACTGTTTGGTGTGCTGCCGACAAGAATCAAGCTGAAACATTTTCAAGGCTAAGGACTCCTAAAAGTTGCTGGATATTTACAGATGTAACAGATGACGTGGCTTAGAATACAACCTGTTCCACCTGCATAACACCTGATGGATGAACAGTTTCTTAGAAGGGTTGGTGTGGTTTACATAGGGGTTTACTGCAATGTGTCCCCACCTTCTCTGGAGGGGCCGTACAAGCCACCTCTGTACTAAGTCCAGAACTAATAAAACATGGTTTCCTTTCTTTGACAAACCTGCTAGAAAAGCAAGTGGCAGTGTTTAATGCAAACAAAGCACTAGGGCAAAGTGTGTGATTGGTTTCTTCCTAGGTAGGCAAGAAAATTGAGTATTATCAGTAAAAGCACCTCTGCTTCATTGTAGCTGGGCCAATTGCTTGTGTCTTGCCCTGGACAAAGCATGTTTCCTTAAGCTGGGCAGAGCTGCAGCTCAATTCCTAGCTCAGCCTCTGAGGGTCTTCCTTGATCAAAGTCTTGCCAGCTGTGCCAGGCACTCAACATCGGTGTGACCTCTGTCCCCAGCAGCCTTTCCTGAGGTGAGAATTTCAATCCCTCATGGCAGTGTTGAACCCTGGAGTGAGAGATGGGGTGGTACCTGTAAGCTGACTATAAAGTCTTTAATGTTTTACTAAGCACCAGTTGTTTTCAAAGTCAGCTGAACTTACCTGGAGACCCGTGATTTTATGAACACTTTTAGATTTCACCTGCAGCCATGTACCTGTAACAAGTCGCAATAGAGATTTCTCAGCCAGCTGTGGGTATGAAAGCGTCAACATTGAAAGCTTCAACACAAACTCCTTCAGGTGACCCATAGGTGAGCCCTGTAGACAAGAAGTAGATTTCAGCAAGCTCAGGTGAGACTTGCCACGAGAGGGAGACAGCATGTGTTCCCTGAGCACATCCACCTGAATGAGACAGCCTAGCCTGGTGTTCTGTAACACGTCTGGACACATGCAGCTGTTAGGGGAGTGGTGAGAACACAAACTTTGGACCTCTGTTGTGCAGTAGGTACCTGTGATAGAAAACAGGGACTTATCTTCTGGCTAGTCATCATCTTCCAAGCATCTGTAGCATGACTAAATGCCACAAAACACACAGCAAATGGTATCCAGATCTGCTGGCAATGGGATAGCACGTGTCCAGGCCTCTCTGGGTCAGATCTGGGAGATCCTGGTGCAAGCAGGACTGTGCAGCACCCAAGGAGATGTTTCAGATACCCACAGCTGGCTGGTGGGGCCGTTCACTGTTCATACTGCAAACAGCCATTGCACAGGCTGAGCTGCACCCTGTGACCAGCTCTGGCAGGCTGAGTGTTTGCACAGGGCTGGGAAAACACAACGCTGCGAGCACTGGGCTGCTGCGGCACCGGGACACCCTCTGGGGACTGCTCCTTTGCTTCCTCAGCACCAGTCCAGAGATTTCATGGGAGAAGGGGCTTGTTCAGTGCACACAGGATGGCTTCGTTTGCCCTCCAGATTGCACTGGCTTTTCCCAGGGCTGCAGCACAACAGTGGGGCTCTGTTTTCCTTTGGGAAGGGAATAAGCTGCTTCATCGCTGTGATCTCTGTGCAGTGTCCTGTTGATAAGATCAGTCAACAGCATCAGAGCAAAACTCTAGATTCAGGTCTGAAGTATAAAGTGAATGGGGCCTATTTGTTTAATTTGAGCTTCTAAGGTTTAAATCCCAGAGGAAATTAAATTAGGTGCCTAGAGCAATGGCAGTCTGTCATGTTTATTTGCTGGGAATGTCACCTTTAATATCATGCACATACAACGTGTGTGTGTGTTAATGTAATGGGGTATCATACTGTGCAGGAGCAGGCATGCTACAAGAACTGGAAACACAAAATATTGTGAGTGAGGGGCGCTGAGATAGGATTGGATTTATTCTCATTCTTCTCTCTAAGACCAGCACGAATGTGGTCTTGCTGATTGCAGGTGGGGATGGCAGCCTGATCTATGTTTGAGCACAGACCTTAGTGCTCTTGGGCCATTTTGATTGGGCTACTTCTAACAGGAGAAATCTTGTCTAGACGCGAATCCAGGATGACAATACTTCTTGCTTCCAAGCCCTCTTAAGCAGCTGGTGTGCTGCTGGCACATGCCTTCCCCCTGCATCCTCAGGAGAGCCTCAAGAGTGCCAGTTTCCTGTGCTGAGGGACGTGGCTGCTTGTACGTTTGGTTACACCTGCACTTTGGAGTCTCCCTTCTGCACCAGGAAGGAAGGCAGGTCTCCCCAGCAGCGTGGGGTAATAGGGTTTGGGGTAGGGGTTTTTTCTGACTTGGACTGTTAGGGATGGGATGTGAGAGGCACACAGTGTGAGAATGTCACTGCAGCAGTTTGTCATTGCAGCCTGTGACTGTTAACCAAAGTTAACTGTCCATGCAGGGCTTGCAGGAGGTGCTGGGACCTTTCCTCACGTGCTGCACAGAGCAGGCTGCCATTGCTTCAGGCCCCCAAACACAGCTCAGCTGAGTTGTGGTCTTCTGTCTCGCTCCACTTGTCAGACCTTTTAGGGAGCCAGTTCAGCTCAGTACATCAGTGGAATTTGGGCTTTTTTTCAGCTGGATTACCAAAATTCACTGAGACGGGGCAGTGAGCTGCTCAGACATCTTAAGGCATTGCACCCAGTTTCAGTGCTAAGCACAGTGCTCCATGTAGGTTTGTCCCTAGCCAAGACCTGACCTGTCCCCTCCTTCATTCTCTCCACCCTTTGCTGTGTACCCCTGCATACCCTGTCTTGTTTTCTTAGAGCCTCAGAGCAGCTGGCTGTCTCGCACACGTGGCTCCTATTTCTCTCCTTCCTCTGGCACCTTGGGAGCACCCAGGGGTCTTCCTGCTGCGCTTGTCTTCTAGTCTCCCTGCCAAAGCTGCAGCTCCTCATTCCTGCTCTCTCACCCATCCCAACCTCTGGCATTTTTGCTCATCCGTGGATGGCTGAATATTCATTTCCTCCTGGCCTGATTGCTGTGAATACCAATTCCTCCTCCTTTTTCCGCCGTTCTGTAGATTTTCATGTCTGCCAAATTGTTTTCATTCCCTCACCCCATTGCACCTCCGCAGAAAGTGATCTGCTCGGTGCAGAGCCCCAGCTCCCCACCCAGCCCTTCCTTCTGAGCTGAGCGATCAGATTGCCCTCCTGCCTCCGACAGGGACAGACTTCTCCCTCCTCCTGCAAGCAGTCAGCAAACGAGTGTCTCCAGTTCAACAGGCAGAAGAGTTGCAGGCCCCTGCAAGGAGACTGCAGCAGTTTGCGGTGGCACTGCGTGTTTCGGTGCAATGTTCCTCAGCTTGCCAGTCTGCAGATTGGTGCCAGGTTGCAGAGTCCTGTCCAAAGCTGCAAGCTTCTGGCTCCAAGCTTAAGCAGAGTTTTTTCAGGCTCAAGATATGATCAGGAAGGCCTGGTAAAGGCGCCTGCATCCGTGCTGAGCAGCTTGGTCATAAACCCCAGCCTGGAACCTGCTGCAGGTTGAAGCTAAGTGAAGAGTGGAACATCCTGGAGAGGGGAGGTTGTGGTTCCCTCATCCCCCAGGAAATCTGTGTGCAGTGGCAGTAGGGTGGCAAGGTTGAGGGGAGAGGACTGCAGACACCTGGTAGCTCTCAGATTTGGATTTGGTGGGTTTGGATCCCTTCTCTTGCCAAACAAAGGAAGAAAGGGAGACCAGAGTTTTCCCTTTCTCTTTCTGTCCAATAGTCCTGCTTATGTGTTGCCACAATGGAGCCCCGAGGATCCCACTTGCCCACGGGATCCTGGCAGTCACTTGCTCTCACTGACATTACTGGCCCTAAGCGGCTGGCAGGCACAGCAGATTGGCCTCCTGCACGGTGGTGGGACAGCCTAGCTGCCCCTTTCCAGATGTGAGGTGGAGAGCAGTGCAGCTGGGCACTTAGCTCCACCACTGTTTGATGCTAGAGCAGGCCCTTCTCTGCAGCATGGGGCTCATGGCTGGGATGACCAGGGAAAGGGAGGGGTGAGAAACAGGGCATGGGAATGGTGGGCTCTTCAGGATGGAAAGTAATGCTGGAGATGGAGGAAAGGGTGGACCAGAGGAAGGAAAGGAGGAGCAGGGGGAAAGAAACAAACCTGTAGGCTAAAATGGGAATAATAATCCTCTGGATGCTGCTGCAACCTAACTCCCAGGAATGCTGCTCCAAGGCCCCCTCACTGCGTGGGGATGTTTGCCTGGTCCTGCACTGCTGTCTCTGCTCCTGTGCCAAGCCAGCTGTCCTGCCTGGAGCTCTGGCCTTTGCGGCTGTTGTGAAGAGGGCAGGATGTGTTTGCTTTTGCCTGTCACGTGTTTTTTTAAAGAGGGTGGGAGTTCCTCCGCTTGAATTCCTGGGGCTGGTTTCCCCCATCATGTCTCTGGTTTCTGTGACTTGGGGGACTCCATGGAGCTGGGGTCACAGTCCTTATCCGGGACTTTTGACTTGGCAGCAGCTGTTTTCTTGGACTGCTGCATGCTTGCCGGCCTGGCTTTGAGATGAGCCAAAGGCTTTCCCAGCACAGACATGCAGGAAGGGCGTGTGCCATCGCAACATGGAGGTGCCTCGCTTGGGCACCTCTGGGAGCACTTCCCACACCCAGCATCTGGTTCATGTGAACAATGTGCTGTACTGGGGTCAGGCCCTTCCCTGTGCCCAGAGCACCAGCTCTGTGCAGGTCTCTGGCTCTTCCTACACTGCTGTTTCCTGATTAAACTGTGAGCTTAACTTCAATGGATCAGATGAAAGTGGCTGTCTCCCACTGTTTCTACAACAGTTGCTATCTTGACCCTTTTTCCTCCTTCCCCACTCCATCTGTCTAAAGCTGGGCCTCTAATTTTAGACTGAAGGAAGATAATTGAGGGTCAAAAAAGATTGCTGTATAATTTTAATTTTTTTTTCAGTGGTTGGAGTGGAAGGCAAAGTTATGAGCTCCTTGCCCTCAAAACCTTTGTATTGCAGGAAAGAAGGACATAGGGGAAGGAGTGAGTTGGTACAGTCTGCTCTTTGCAGAAGTCATGCTGTTCCTTGGCAATCAGCTAAAACTAAGAGTGTAAAAGCATAAACTACTGTATTTTCTTTGCAGATCCTATTGACTGAAGAGTTCGTAGAGAGAATGCTGGAAGATTTAGAAGATCTGAATTCTCCGGAGGAAGTAAGGCTGCATCGTTCCCATATCTTCTGTGTACTGTCCCAGAGAGCTCAGCCCATCCTGCAGCTTGCCTTTGATCCTCCCCTCAGCTTGCAGGCTGCAGCCCTGCCCCATCCAGAGACTTGAGGCCTTGCTAAACCTTCACATCTTCTGTGAACTACTGAGGCACTGAGAGAAGGGAATGCAAGAAATATAAGACAGGGATAGGTATTATAGGAGACTCTGCAATTTAATTTCCATCAGCATCTTTCCCAACATGGTATCTGAGTACCCCGAATCAAAGCAATGTAGCATGGCAGGGTTTCCTCCATGGCATGCATAGACAGTGTCCTTGCCAGCAGCTCCGAGCACATCATCTTCCCTGCTTTCAGAAAGGCTGAAAATGGTGTCAGCACATTTACTTTTGAACAATCTGTTGTATGGGCCTCCTTTTTGGGGTTTGGTAAGCAGGTGGGGCTGTTTCACATCTGCTGCTTGGCCTTCACCTGCTGCCCCTGCATGGCGTGCAAAGAACCATCATCAGCCTGGAAGCGTTACAGCAACAGCCAGGGGAGCTTTATAAAGCTGGTACTAAACTTCCCACTGCCATGTGATCTCTTCCTGGGGAATATTTAACACCCCATCTCCCATGCATGCCATATAAATATTCTGCTTGACTTCAAAGAGCAGTGGCAGAAATGACATGTAATATTTTTAATCCCATTTTTTACAGCTCCCTGCAGACTCTAAAGAAACTTTCCTTGGCTTGTAGAGCAGCCCTCCCATCCCTTGCTCTGCTCCCCTCCCCCCAGGAAAATCTCAGGGCTCTAATTGTTTAATCCAGAGTTGACTTAATGCCAGGGTGTTCTTCACTGTGTGAGTGAGGGGAGCATGCTGCTGGCTGTGCAGTGACTTTCAGGCCAGCTTTTATCCAGTTAAACCTAATCCAAAGCTCATTTCTGCTAGTGACATGGAAGCCTAGGAGCACTTTGGTTGGAAGGCCCTTTAGTGAAGGCTATGGAGGGCTCATGTTCCTTTGCTGTCCACTGAGAGGCAAAGAGCATGGCAGCTCCTGGCACAGCAACCGGGTGTTTGGTTCCGACTCACTGTGACTTTGCTGAATTAAAAAGTGAAAAACAAACAAATGCAAAGGATGACTTCTCCAAGAGGATTGCTTTGGAACCACTGCTGTTTATGAAAAAGGAAAATGCTTGAGATGAAATGTGATCTTTCAGCATCCAGATTCCTCCAAGGATTTGTAACTTGCAGGATCCTGGGTTGGGCCAACTGAAAGCATTCCTCAGCAGCCCTGACTGCTGCTGCTGATGTTCATGTGGTAGAATGAAGCTGTAAGAAGTCTTTCCTTTGCTGCATAATGAGCCACCTGTGTTAAGTGAAATTAAGTGAAATAATCTGTCTGAGTATCTTTAGCATGTTTTTCACATGTCATAGACAGTGAACTCAGAATCCCCTGGGCAGTACAGTGCCACTAGATTACATGGTGCAAGCTATACACAGGGCCTGAGTTTATAAAAAAAAACATAAATGAGTCTTGAGCTGCTTGTTTCCTAGAGGATAAAGAATGGGAGTTTATGGTAGCCTCTATCCTGAAGAATCCTCGTGCTGTGCCCCCAGATCATGGGTCAGACCCTGAACCACCAGTCCAGCATACTAAGGTCCATGGATACCAGCCACAGGTTACCCTCAGGGGCAACTGCAAATGGAGCAAGGTCAGGAGCAAATTCATGTTAGAGCCACCCTTGCTGCGGAGCAGGCAGCTGGAGGAGATCTCTTTTAGCAGGAACTTCACACTGAGCCTGTGTCCATTGGAAACACGGTGCTTATGGGAAGAAACACAAGTAATTGGATAAAGACAGATGATTTGCAAGTCACTGCCCCTTGTACCAACTCTGTAATTCAAACAGCCCCTGGGAAGCCCTGCTGCTGGCCTTGGTCTGAGGACTCTCCTAGGAGAGGACCACTGTATTTGTAACCATTCAGAATTAGCCGCCTCTAGGTCAGGTTGTCTCTGGTGATGTTGGATCCCATGAGATTCCTCTCTGGGAGTCCCATCGGGGTGTCAGGGAGCATTGCAGTGGAAGGTAGTGCAACACAATGGGTGCAGTAGAGTTTTGAAAACAAAATGATCCTGCAAACAGGCTTCCAGAGCTATCCCCCATGTGCTTTGGGTCCTCAGGCTGGGCACTGGGATTGTGTGGAAATGCTGATGCAGAACTGGTCGCCATTCAGTTGTGGATGGGGCAGATTTGTAGCCTAAGAAATTCCACCCCTCATCTCCCACCTGCACCCTAGAGCTGTGTTTGAGAGGCCTGTGTGAATTCATGGGCACTGGTCATGTGGTTGTTAGCAGGGTTGGTGGTAAGGCTCCTTGGAGCTCTGTCCCTGCATGGTTGTGTTTGGCATCAGAGATGTTGGGGTGACTTCCTGAGCTAAGGAGTGGCATCAGGATGGGACCAGTGCACTTGGCTTGTTTGGGAAACACTGACCAGAGACAGTGCTGTGTAAACCAGACTGGGGCAAAAAAATCTCCATGCTGTGTGCTTCAATCAGTGTTTGCAAAACAGCCTGAGCAGCCGGGTGCCTGTGTGAGCGTGAGGTGCTGAATCGCTCTGTGAGGCCTTTGTGCCAGAGGTGGGAAGGACTGGAGCAGGAATGCTGTGCAGGCATGCTGGCTCTCCCCAGCCAGGGCAGCACAGTTTGCCTGTCACCCAGCAGAGCTGTGCTGGCTCACCTACATCCCACAGGGATTTGAAAGCTGCTCTAAGTCTCCCTTTAAAGCAAACGTGGGCTCTGGGAGTTGGGGTGGGTGAAAGGAGAGGGACATGCTTAAATAAGGAAGGAAGACACTTCTGCTGCAAGTCTTCAGAGAGGTTAGGAAGGGGAAATGGTGATGGGGCCAGAAACACTCCAAAATTTGTCTGATGAAATAAACAGCACTTGGGCTGAAAGCTCAGAACTTTACTTTGGCAGCTGAGACAGGCCACATTATCTAATGTCCACTGCTGTCCAAAACATACTGATGGGGAAATGTTTTCTTAGTGGCCTCTTGTTTTAAAAAATAATAATAACATGGGGCTGCCTGCCTTTGCAACAATTTTGCTTTTTCTGTGCAGATTGCAGTGATACTCATTAACTGGTTCTCTTTACTGTCTTACAGTTTAAACTTCCAAAGGAGTACAGCTGGCCTGAAAAGAAACTGAAAGTTTCCATCTTGCCAGATGCTGTGTTCGACAACCCGCTGCATTAGAGCTGAATTACACTCTTCTAACAACTGGGAGAGCCAAGTTACTGTCCATTACCCAGTGACTCACAGGATAATTAATGCAGTAAAAACTCTGCCTGCAAATAAAGAGTTTGCTGCACAACCACTGCAAACAGAAGAGGAGCTACTCAGCACCAGCCCAGACCGAACTGAGCCCTTTCCTTTACCCTTCCCAAGGCTGAATTCTCTGGGAACAGCCTGCGTATGTGTGAGTGTGAGTGAGAAATATTTAACTATGAAAATTAGTAGTAAGAATCCTTTCTCTCTCCTAGCTGCAGAACTCCCCTCTGCCTTAGCCCAGGGTGTAGACGCTCTGCACGCCTGTATTTACACATACATTTCTGCCAGGTGCGAGCCTATAATCCATGGATTAAATGTTCTTTACGTGACTCTGGAGTCCTTTTGTTAGCCAAACTTTTACTGACTGCAGAACTTTCTTCCATGTGCTATTTTTTTTTTCTTTTCAGAAACGGAATGGTATTTCCCCTGTTTAAAGGAGGCCAAAAGCTCACATGCTTGAAATTGAACAGATTTAAAGATGAACTTTCTAGTTCAGTCAAGAAAAACAAATCCAGATCCTCCCTGCCCTCAAATTAGGCATGTTTTAAGGGTTGGTCTTGGTGCTATTAGCTATGGTATCGCTGCAAACAGAGGCAACTTTATTCTCGTGCATCCTGTCCTTGTGCCTGAACCCCAGGGAAGGTCACAACCTCTGGTTTTGCACAAGCAGGAGGAAGAAAGCTACCGGGGCGGGGGAGATCTCCTGTTTACAGTGTGTTTATCTTTAAAGAGATACTGTCAAGTATTTTTTCCTTGCTATTGTACAGAATTTGAGAAGCTAGAAAGGATCATTTGTTCACAGGGACAACTTCAGCAGCTCTGCAGGATCAGGGGGCTGCTTGAAAGCATATGAAGTGGAGATCTCCGCTGCCCTGGCATAGAAGAGACTCAGCCTCAGTGAAGCCAACTATTCTCCCTGTTCCAGCAGCGTTGTGCCCTAGTGCAGCTCCATTTTCCCCTCTAGCTTCTCTGTGGTGGCTCTTGTCACTGACCTTCCTCCTTTCAGATAGGTTTGAACTGTAAAGCATCAAAATCAGTTTGAAAAGACCCTGTCTTTAGATCCCTGTGGCTTCCTCCTTGGAGCAAAACGTGTGCAGAGGAGCCGGTCTCTGCAGTGCCAGGTTGTGTCTCTGCATCAGCTGCTGGCCCTGTGGATACGCTGCAGCAAACCACCGCAGGCTTTACCCCCTGCTGCTGCTGCAGGTTGTTTCTGATGCATATTCCCCAGCCTTCCTCTGCCCATTGTCTTTTGGTGACAACTCTTCACTCCTTGTCAGGGGAGGTGCAGCTTTCCTTCCACCCCTTTCTGCCTACAAGATAACTTGGTGGTTTATGCGCAATTGCTGTGTGATCCTAATACAAGTATAACAAAAGCTTTTAACACTTAACTCCCCTGATCAAACAGCAAAGTCCAGGAGGTCTCACAGTACCCCGGGGTTGGTTTTCTGTTTGTTTTCTGATTTAATTTCTTCCCAGCACAGTCAGCTTTGATGTTTTTTGCATATATTTGAGGCTGGTTAATGTTGGTCAAGAAGCAGAGCTAGGAGCCACAAAGCTTTCCTTGGACTTGCTACAGAATTCCTCTGTGGCCTCAGGCGAGTCACTCAATGTGTCTCTGTGCGGAGAGGGTGACTATTGACTAGAGGGCTGTAGGACCTACCCAAGCATGCCAGGGTTTGCAGGGGAGGGCGTGCTTTGTGTACAAAGTAGTATTTGTATTATTATAATTGTTTTTATATTATAATTTAAGGCAGGCCAAATGCAGGGTCCAACACTGCTCCGCAGAACCTTCCTTTCTGCAAAGCTACGAAAGCAATTTACATGTAAATGAGTTTGTCATTTTGTCTGAACTCAGAGGATCATCTTAAAATCCTGCTGTGAAAGAACAAACTTTCAGATATCTGCATGTGCCAGCCAGAGTGATTTCTGTGCTGTGGCAGGCTGCATTCATCCGTGGGATCTCTTGGCCAGTTTTCATTGTCCTGGTTAGCACTAAGCATCCCTTCTGCCCTGTAGATGTATGTGCAAGAGACAGCGTGGGTGAGAAAGAGGCATGAAAACTACCAGTCCAGCTTCAAAAATTACATGCCCAAGTGTCCCAATGCAAGGCAATGAACAAACAGATGATTGTGGCAGTGGGGGGAAAAGCAAGGGCAGCAACTACAATTTTGTCCCAAAGCCATCCAACAGTAGCCCATGGATGCTCTTGTACAAGCTTGCTGGGGGTGCTGCAGCAGAGCTGGTATGTTGCCATGATGCTGGCTGCTCTTCCTTGTTTCCAGATGCTAGCTCTCATTAAAAGGAGCTTAAAATCCACATCTTTGTGGAGAAGGGACATTTGGAAGGTCAATTGTTGCTGTTCCTGCAGAGATCAGCACGGGGCAGAGAGAAGTCCATCAGACCCTCTCTGGGCGCTGACACACATCTGGAAAGCCTGGGACCTCCTGCCCTATGAACTCTTTGAGCCTTTGTGGCAGGGATGTGGTGCTGCATGCAGAGAAAACACCTCCTCCAAGCTGGCTTGCGCTCCAGTTCTGCCTTTCTCATGCAAGTGTTTTCCTCACCGTATTTACTCTCATCAGACACTCTGGGTTGGGTTTCCATTGACTTCAGAGGGAGCACACTGAATGCATGTGATAATCCACCCAGTATCCTTGTGTGTGTGTGTGTATTTTTGTTCCATGTCATGTATTTATATATAGTTCTGTGTATTTGAATTATGAACAGGTGGCATGCCAGAAATCTCTATTTCTGAGACACTTTCTCACAGATCTTTGCTGTTAGCCAGATAACAATTGAGGGGGGAAGGCTTGAAGGGAAGGAAGTGAAATCTTCCTATTTAGGTAAGGGGGGAAATATTAGACAAATAACTGCTAAAATAGAATTCTGTATCTTACTGTTAGACCAACTATGAGAAGGTGGTGAAAGTCAGCTCTAAAGCACCCAGGTCGTGTCGCTGCCTCTCAGCGAGTTATCTAAGGGTAAGAAAGCTGCAGTTACTCAGTATCGTGAAGAGCTGGGCACCCACAGGACATCCCTTCACGATTCACATCCAGTTTACAGCTGTGCCAAAGGCTTACTCATTGGCAAGTAAATGAGTTGTGAAGTTTCGATATTTTCATCTTAGGGCATGAGGACATGTCTCTGTGTGAAGGAAATGGAAAAGAAATCTTTGTATTTTAGGGAGCAAGTAGTTTGAAAGAGGGAAATGCATCAGTGTTAATAAATGCCGCAGTATTTTTCTAGCCCAAACCTGAGATAGTAGGTCCACTGGTGCTGACTTTTTCTAGATTGCCTAGGTCTGAAGCAGGTTTGTATGGCACCAAAACCTGTGAGGCTTGTGTTGGCTAAAGACAGTGACCTGGATGGAAATAAAAGCAGTTTGAAAGCAGTGAGTACAGGTTCTCTCCCTCCTGAAGAAATCTTGCAATGCAGGTCAATTGGGATATTTCAAAAGATAAAGAGCCTTGAAAATCCAACATGTGACAGCAATTCTGAAACAGGAGAAGTCCTAAAAGCCAGGGCTACTCTCCCTCTCAATTTCTGATTAAAAACAGGACAAGGAATGTATCATTTCAGTATTAAAGTATGTAGGGTGTGATCTGAGCAGAGCAGTCAGTCTTCTATCTGCTGTGACCATATTTTCAGTGGCTTAAATAGGTGGTGCCTGCTGTGTCTAATGTCTTTGAGGATGGTATATATTGGTTTTACTGTACGTGGAATTGCCAACAGTGACTTGAAATTATATTCTGAAGCTCTTCAAATATTCAGTTGCTCTTGGATGGCTTTTGAAATTATGCCATCAGGTCATCAAATGGTCCTGCAGAGAAGTGAGGGTTGTGCTGTTTCTCATATGTGACAGTAGAAATATTTTTGTAAAAACCCAAAACATTTGAAAGCAATGCTTGGCTATTCCCTCCTCCTAGGTGAGCATCCAGAGTCTATATCCTGCTTTTCCAGCTTGTATCTGGCCAGGGCAAGGCAGCATCATGTTAGGTGGGGAGGAAAGCTTCAGGCCAGAGGAAACCCTTAGACCCATGTGTCTGATTTTCCCCTAGCCCAGAACCTGGCCTTGCACCTGGTGGCTCTGCTGTATCAAGTCTTGGGCTTCAGCCCCTGTGCTGTCACAGTCAGCTGAGGAAGGGCTCCAGCACCAGGAGAGCCCTTCCACCTCCCAGGTACTTGGTCCTCCAAGTGACTGCCCTCCCTTGAGAGAACACATTGTGCCTTAATTATTCCTGTGAGTGAAGCTGCAAGGACAGACGAATTGTTGAGCAACCAAGAGTTTCTTTTTGTGCATCTGTCTCTATCAACAAATGCCAACCTGCACAGCAGCCAGACTGTATCCAAAACAATCTCAAAATCCACATTTGCCTTTTGGGTTCACCTCCCAAGATTTTAAAGCTGGATTTAGGTCTCTGGGACCTAATGAGCTCTGTTTCAACCTACTATATTTATAACATTTTTTTTCTGTTGTGCAGTGTCTGCTTGTTCTCTTTTTATTTTAAAAAAACCCAACCCTTGCACTTGACATGAGTCCAAAATTTCAAATGGAGAATAGGCCTGAGGTTGCAAGTGTGTTTTAAACCTGGTCCCATATCGACTTGTCTCTCTCAGGCAGTGAACCTGTCGTGCATTGTGCTTCACCACCTCTTCATTTCTACCATGATTCTGTTTCCCCTAAAATTGCTGACAGACCATGAAATCATCATAAGTGGCACATCAGTTCACAAGTGTCATTTCTAGTCGGCTGTGAAGGGGCTGCCCCGTCCCTTTCCCACACTACAAGGCCACAGCATCTTTCACCATTTGGCTCGTGGAGCCCCGATAGCAGGACAGCAACGTCAGCCCAGAAGGGGCTGCACGTGGCAGATGTGGCTGGCCAGGGCCTGGTTGTTTTCAAACTGCCCTGATGCTGCCTCTGCCCTCTTTAAAAAGAGGAAGAGAGAGAGAAAAAGACCCAACCTCGAAAAGCCAGAGGAAAATTTCCTGCCGTTTGTTGTATTTTGCAAACACTGGTCTTTTCTCTTGCCCTCTCCCTCTACTCCCAAGGAGGCTGGAGATGAAAATGGCTCCTTTGTTCCTTTCCCTGGGGCCCAACTGCAGCGAAAGTGCGGCTCCGGAAACTCTCCACTGCACGAGCAGCGAGGGTGGGAGGGACCGAGCTGTCACCGTGTGCGGTAGGTCCTACATAAACACGGCGTGTTGACAGTGCCCCAAGCAGGATGGGAGCAGAAGGACTCTGTGGTCCTGGTAAGGAGGATCCTGTGCCACTCTTCCTGCAGCAGCAAGCAGGATGCAAAGCCCACGGGGGCAGAGGAAGGGGAGGTGGGTGTGAGTGACTGTGTCGTCCCAATAGGGACTGATCCTGGGCTGGGGGAATCTGGGCTTTTGGCTTTCCCCACAGTGGGAATTTGCAGCCCCATGGAAGTAGGCAGCATCCCACTAGGGGCTTGCAGTGATGCCCTGGCCCCCACAGTGGGATGGTCCTTGCACCCATCCAGCCCTGTAGTCCTGGCACTCTGAGTTTGGCCACAGTCACACTCCCAACCCAAGTTCAGTCTTTCAAAACCCTTCTCTCATCCAGCCCAGGCTGGACACACCAACTTTTCCCTTTTTTTAAAGGGATGGAGGTTTTGCTGCCCGCTGGGGACGCTGCTTGTTTTGTGCTGGACAGTTTCTACAAATCCTGGAGCAAAGGCAAGGTGCCCAGGGCAGGGGACACAGGACCACAGCGAACCCTGACCGCTGGGGCTGCCCTTGCAGCCCTGAGCTGAACCTTTCTGTACTTCAGCTGTGTGTACATGTGTGTGTGTGCATGTTGAGTGTGTGTGTGTGGTCTGTGGGCACGGGGTTGTGTTGATGGAGGAGCCCCAGGACACTCCCAACGGGGCTGGAAGGAGCCTGTGTTTCTGTGGCCGGTGTATCAGAACCTTGTAGATGGCCTTTCTTCCCTGTCCCCTCCTCCTTTTTTTTATAAAAGACAAAAAACAAACAGAAAGCTAAACTAGCAGAGGATTTAAAATATTTTATATTAGTTTCTAATGTAAATTCTTACATTGTTATTGCAGTGCTGGGTGTGTTTCGCCTGCACGTGACTTTTTGTAATATTTTTGTGAATCACTAAACATTTTTTTTCCTCCCGTGTATTCTAAGTGCATTAAAGGTATTTGCAGAATTGTCAGTGTCCTTCTCTGCGGGCAGCTCAGCAGGACCGACCATCTCCTGCTCTCCTGCTCGGCTCTGCAAATTCTTCAGCAGCTCCTTCTCCTCACTGACACCTTCTCCCCCTGCTCCCAGGGAAGTGGGATCTGTTGCCCAGACCTCTGGAGTGCAAGTGTGGGAGGGAAAGGGATCCTTTTTTTCCCCAAAAAAGGACTGGTCCCAGGCCCTGCCAGGTTCAGGATCTTCCTGAACCAGCGTCTGCTGGTGAAACCCCTTGAGCCATGGCAGCCTGAGTGCCCTGACAGGGCCCTCTGTGCCATTTGGACGAGCTGGGATGGGGAGTGATTGCACGTGGCTCCAAGGATGCAGCCAGTTGGCCGAGGGATGGCAACCTCATCCACCAGCACAGGAAGGAGGGAGCTGGGGTGAGTGTCAGGTCAGGTCCGTGTTCCTGTCTTCTGCCAAGTGCCTCCTGGCTTCAGCGGGATTTGTGGGGGTGTGGATGTGCGCGCAGAGACCGAATATGTCGGAGAAGAGACACAGCAAACACTTATGAGAAAATATTACTGAGCTAATGTTGCAATGATTTCCCAGTAACGCAGAACGATTTTGCAGTAATCTTTTTACACTCCTCAGTAATAAATGGCTTTAAGGCCAGAGAGAAAGGGTGGAATATCTGGGCGGGGGGGAAGGGAGATGGCGGTGCTCAGAGGAGGGGTGACAGGGGAAGGAAAGGACTCACGGAGAGACAAAATTCAGCTTTGGGCAGGTTTTGCACTTTCTCCTCGCAGGTGTTTTCTCAGCCCACCCTCCATCGAACGGGGAGCAATCGGCAGAAAGGGTTCCTTGTGGATTCATTTTCCTTTGAAGTTTGGAGTGAAAACCATCTTTTACCTGAGAACCTCTCCCACAGCCACATCCAGACACAAACTGTCCCAGCCCCAATGCAAAGCAGTGGGATCTCCAACCTCTGCCAGTGTAGAGCAGCCCATGCTGGACATGCCAAAGAGAACATCATCACAACTTGGCCAGGTTTCACCATCCCACTTGGGAAAACCTTGCCAGCCAGCTGGGTTCCCCAGCGAGGTGATTTACCCAGGGAGGGTCTCGTGGGGAGAGAGGCTACCCACAGCTGGTTCCTTGGCCTGAGACCCCCTCACACCTCTTGCCCTCCCTGTTTTCAAAGCATATGCAGGCACAGGGCCGTCCCTTTAGGACATCCCAGCAAGGATGGCAGAGCCAGGACCAGCAAGGGACCTCACTGCTCAGAATCCTCATTGCCAGCCACTTGGTTAATTTAATTAATGAATTAAACAATCCACTTTTGCCACTTCTGTGGTGGCAGGCAGCACCCCCTTTGCAACAGTGCACCCCAGCTGATTCCTTTGTTCAGCCCCAAATCCAGTGGGGACCGTGTGTCCCTGGAGCTGCAGCACTGTGGGATGCCCCTCTCCTGCAGCACCCTTTCCCCCAAAGCCCAACACCAGCATGGCCATGCCCAGACAGGGCAGCCTCCCTGCTCTGCCTCCACCCCAGCCAAAAGCACCTTCGGGCAGTGAATTTAATTAAGGTTTCTGAAAAGCAGTGTCTGGGAGCCTCTCCTGGATCTGCGGCTCTGAACTTCATTAGGAGCAGTTTGTTGCTAATAATGCCGGCAGCTTCTCTAATTAATAATGGAAGGGCTGTGAGCAGATGCCAAGCCAGGAGAGGGAAGGGATTTGTTTGTTTATTTCTCTTCTCTCTTGGTGGTTTTTTTTCTGGAGTGTGAAGGGAGGGCTGGGGCTCATTTCCCATCTGAAAAGTGAATGACGGTGCCGGGGAACCTCAGTGGGGAAGAAGGTGCACCCCTGAGGCAGAAGAGGGAAATGGGGCCCCATGGGTGGAAAAAGGGAGCATCCCCCATGGCAATGGGCTCCTGCTCCCATGGTGCTCCCTGCCCACCCAGGCTGGACTTGGGCACCCAGGGATAGCTCTGACCCCCAAGTCCCCTCCCAAAGCATCACCCCCAGAGCGTGTCCCCATCCCATGGCATGTCCCCTAGCCCATGGCAGGATGGTGTAGGCATGGGAAGGAGGGGGTCTCCGTGCTTTAGTCCCCTGGACCACAACTATGTGTCATACAACACCCAGAAATGTGGGCTCACGGGAGATCAGCACACCAGGTCCCTTTGGAGTTTTCTTTTTTCCCCTCTTTTTCTCTCATTTCTCTCCTGCTTGCTGTCTCACCCAGCTGATGTTTGTAGCACAACTGGCCACGGCAGCACCTCGGTGGAGAGAAAAGGTCCCAACACAACCCAGTGTGCAGGACCCGACACAGTAACACCTCGTGCTCCCGGGGGGCCAAGCCATAACAGGAGAGGGTCCCAGAGCAGACAGGCTCAGCCAGACCCCGCTGCCTCCCCTTGGCACAGGAGAAGTACCTCCAACCCCACAGCCGAGCTTTGGGGAGGCCAGGGAGCCAGCCAGCATCCTTGTACCCCCGCTAGTCACAGCCTCAGGTCTGGCACATGAAAGCAGGACCTGGCAGGAGTGGGAGGAGACCGTGGGGAAGCCCCCTGCACGCCCCAGCTCCCTGTCTAGGCACCCACGACTCGCCCAAAAGTTCCAGCTTCTCCAAATAGCTTTCAGAGCAACTGTTCCTGCTGTCAGGCAGAGTTTGCACTGGGGAAAAAAATGGCCTTACCTTGCCCTGACATCTCATCGCTCACACGAACTGAAGCAGTGCTTAGAGAGGCCACAGCAGCTCAGCTGGAGCGGCCCCAGTGCAGGCTCTGTCCCCTCCACACCCCACCACTCACCTGCCACAGGGAAGCACTGCCTGCAGGCACCTTTCAGGCAGCAGCCATTGCCACAGCGGCTTTCCAAAAAAGCGTACTTCGGGTCTGGTTTTGTTTGTCCCAGGGGAAGAGTATTTTTAATGCCCTTTCCCATAATTCTCATTTCCTCAGGCTTTCCACACTCCGGCCACAAATCATAACCCGCTGGAGGGCAGCGACCAAGGCTGTCCTGTGCTGGAGATGCTCCTGCTGCAGGAGATGTGGTACCCGCTCCAGAAGGGCTGGGCAGCAGGGAGCAAAGGAATAAGCATGGGTAGATATTAAAAAATCTCCAGGAGTGACCAAGACGACCTGGGAGACCCAGCTTGCTGGCCAGGCTGGGATCATCCCTGTCTGTTTAATGCACAGATCCCTTCTCTGGCTCTTAAAAGCGCTGGAGCAAGCACTGGGCCGTGGCACCTCATACTTCCCACTTGCTTTCTGAACGGGAAAATTATTAGAAGCTTGCAGCAAAAGGGGAAACATAAAGGCAAAAGGGGCTCCGGAGCGTAGGGGCAGCTGGGCCGTGTGACGGAGCATCCCCAGGGGCACGGGGCGGCGTGGCAGCCTGCCCAGCCCCAGCACAGCCAGCCCAACAATACCGTGAGGCGTCGGGAACACGCTCGGCGGTGGGAATCCCAGTCCTTGCCTTAAAAGGAGATTTCGGGGAATGATTTTATTGGAAAATTGTTTTCTGATTATTCAGCTTGTTGAAAGTTTCATTTCATTATTTGCAACATGGTGGGAGGGGGGCTTCGGCCGCACAGGAACAGCGATGGCCAAGGATGTTTCTGTGGGGTTCTAGTCCAGAAGAGCCCATTAAATCATCATGTTTTACCTCCCATGTTTGCAGGGGGAATTTCCCCCAATTCCCCTCGCACTGAGCCCAATAACTTGTGGTTTTGATTCAAGCAGGCGGTCCAGGAGGACATCCTGTCTCGGCTCTATGACTTCAAGAGAGGAAGAATCTCCCACTGACTTCCCTTGGCTGTTTGTCCCAGTGGCAAAAGAGAAATGCACCCATGAGGGCAACACCCCACTGCCAACTTATTTCTGATGCAGTTGCATCCTGCTTGCCTGGAGCCTCTTTTGGATGAAGGGGGATGCCCACACTACCCCTAAGCTGGTGCCTCCCACTCAGGTGTGCTCTCTGAGCTGCATGGATTGATACAGAAAAACAGCAGGATACCCCCAGCCTGCTGTTAGTGAGCAGCTCAAGAGTTAACAAACTTCAAACAGATGTGACCAACGTGTCAAGACACGAGAAGTACGTGGTATGGATGTTTATAAGTACATCGACAGAAGGCATTCATAAAAGGTTATAAACTGTGGTAATAAGCAACCCATCAACTTGTTTGGACTCTAACACTTGATTAACCATTTATTAAAAGGTGCAGTAATCATTTATAAGCCATAAGTGGGACTGAACGTAAAGTATGACTCCTTTTATGTTAATGGATGCCTCAAGAATTTCCTCTCCCTCCATGCCATGTTTTGGGTGGTTAAAGGCTAACCCTGGCTGCCAGGTGCCACAGCCCCTCCCAAGTGCTGTGCATGAGCTGGATTCTCTCCAGGAGCCTCCCACTCTCCTGATGCCCATGGAGGGGCTGTGGGTGCCCCCACCCCAGGTTTGGCAGGGCCCTGGGGTTTTGTTCAGAGTTTATTCTGGCCAGGCTCTGGGTGGCCTCTACCAGCAGCCAAGTGTCCCTTGAGAGACTGGCAGCAGAGGAAGAGACAGAGGGGTGTTTGCTGCCAGCAGAGCAGCAGGCAGCACAAGGTGCTGGGCAGCAAGGGAAGCCTGGCAGCTTCCCAGGGAGAGGAGGGCCATCGGTGGCTGCACAGGTGGGAAGAGCTCAGGCACCTCTCCCAGTCTGTCCTGGCACAGCCCAGCACGGGCCCTGCTGCCCACAGGTCCCCACTGGACCCCAAGGAAGACCTGTGGGGGGACAGTGGGCACCAAGTGCTGAGCTGAGCAGAGTAGACCAGGAACAGGGAGACCTCAGAGGAGTTAAAATCACCTGCCTGGAGGCCCTGGAACCCTAGGGTGCCCAGGGAAAGGAGCAAAGCACAGAGCAAGCTGGGAACCCACTCCCTGCATCCCCCCTGCCCCCATAGGGCAGTCAGTTCAAGCCCCAGGCTGCCAACGCACCAGGATGAGAGAGAAACGCCTCCAACACGAAAGCAGCTTCATCCTTCTGTCAACAGGACCCTCCTTTTTTGTTTGCCATCACACTCCTACCCCCAGACAGGTTGTGTTTTCCTTCTTGGTGTCTTAACAAGACCTAAACCCATAATTGCTCCCATTACACAACCAGGAGTGACAGTTTATTAGCAATGCTTCCTGACCTAATTTACAGCAGTGCCCTCCTGCTTTTCCCTTCACTGTGGGCAAACAGACCTTTAGGCTTTCAGAGAGGAAGTTGAGCCCCAGCAGCAATGAGTGCACGGGCTGCAGCTCTGGAGTGATCCCCTGCCCTCGCCTGCTCCAAACTGGAGCTCACTGGGCTTTGAGGCTTTGGATTTGTGGGTTGCACAGGGCACAGCGGCCTTGGATGCTCTGCCCTTCAGAGGAAAGCCCAGCAGCTGCCTGGTGGGGGGCTTTTTAGCATATGTGTGGCACTGGGTCCTTTGGCAGGGAACATGCAGAAAATGAAGAGGAAGGCTGAGAAATTGATCTGGACTGAAGATTGCAAAGGCTACACTTTGTTCTGGGCAGGGACCAGAGGGGCCTTCTAGTGGGAGGGTGACTGAACTGAACTGCAGATGGGAATGGAGGTGGTGGGATCGTATCCTGCTCCCACCCTGTCTTCCATGATCAGATTCGGGGCTGGCATCTTCATGTCCCCAAGCTTGTTGTGGGGCTGGCAGCACTAAGGGGTTCAATCTTTCCCTCAGGGAGATGCCCTGCTGTGGTGTGGGATGCTGTGCCAGAGACTGATGCACCAGGGAAAGGTGCAGAGCAAGAACTGGGGCCACTGGTAGTCACGGGCTCAAGGCAAAGGGCTGCTGCTTTTTGCCTTGGCCTTGGGGACAGTGAAGGGTGCATGTATGTGTCCTGCACCCAGGGAATGGTGACACAGCAAAACAAGAGTCCCAGGGCAGGAGGGCTTGCACAGCCACCTGGCAGGCAGGCTGTAAATCCTGGCCTCACCACTACAACACAGATCAGATGGGAAATGCCCCAAAAAGTGAATTTTCTACCTGTGGCACAGTGTGGGCTTAGGGCAATGCCATCCTGGATGGACTGTGGGAGCAGCGAGAGGGATTCACTGAGAGCATTACCTTGTCTTGCCCTGACCTGTGATGGGAGACCCACCACAATGGGGTCTGTCAGTGTTTACTACCATCCTTTCCTGGTCCCGTTAAGATGACTGAGTTACTTTTAATCCTGGCCAGTACGTTTTTCAGACTGCACTGGTGAGGCTGCCCCAGAGCTCTGGCAAGAAATGCCGGGCAAACTCCAGGGATAGCAGTTTCCTCAGATGCTCTCACCAGTCATCCTCTGTTAAAGGCTCCCCACTGGCAGCCTGGCTCTGGCAGGACCTCTCCAACTGGAGGCAGAAGGTAAAATGAGACCAAGCTGCATTTTTTTCCCCTTGTCCACCCGGCAAACTTTTATAGCTTTTCTGCCAGGTCCCGTCCCCCGGGTCTCAGGGGAAGGAGCCGCCCCAGGAGGGGGAAGAGCGGAGGAGACCGTCTGGCCGCCAGTCTCCATCGTGCTCAGGAAAAAAAAAGAATAAAAGAAAATTGTGCTGGATTTTTTGTTTGGTTGTTTTGGGTTTGGTTTTTTGTTTTTTTTTTTGTGTTTTTTTTTTTTAATATATATGGCGGTTTTGTGGCTTTGACGCAGTTTCCTGAAAATCCTGCCTCATCCTGCCAGGGACTGAGTGAATGCACATCCCAGCCCTCGGCGGTGGGGGAGAGAAGGAGGAGAAGCCAGGGAGGGAAAGAAGAAAGCCTTTGCCAAACTGGCCTGACCAGAATGTGACACAAGAGCAGGAAATGAGTCACGCCGGCAGGGCAGCTGCTCCCAGGCATTTGCATAGAAAGAAACCCCACCAAGCAGGGAACTACACGGGCCCTCGTCCGGCTCTCCGTGCTCCAGCCCCGCAGCTGCCGGACCCGCTGCCACATTCACCGGCACTCACCAGCACCCCAAGGCCTGACAGGGCAGTGAGCATCATCCCTCCTCCAGGGCTGGCTGGCTGTGCAGCCCTGGATTTGGCGATTCAACCTCAGATTGAGTTGTTCCATCCTGGATTTGCCAAAGTGGAGCTCCATTCCATTGCCCCCCAGTGCAGCCCCCCTTGGCCAGCCCTCAATATCCACTTTGGCCCATGCTTTAGGCTCGGGAGGATGAAAGAAAGCCCAGCATTTTTGGCCCAAGAGGAGCCCCAGTTGCACATCCATTGCAAGGGTAAAGCTCTCCCACAGGGGCAACAAGGGCATCACCATCTCTGCATCCAGCACAGCATTCCAGTCGTGTTCCCAGCTGCCAGATGTGGGTGTTGCTGGATCCCAGTGCCTGGGGAGCTGGGAACCTGCTTTGTGTGCTGTGGCGACCAGGCTGCACGCCCTGCTTCTGGTCCTTTTTTATTAATGTCAGAGGACAGGAGGTGTCCCCTGCAGATGCACAACATACACACCTGCATCTTCTCCCAACAGGTACTGGGCTGTGAGGATGCCACCACAGGCAGGTGACAGTGTGGCTGGGACAAGTGTGACTCTGTGGGATGGCTGGGCACAAGTGGTGCATGTTGGTGGTGTGCCCTGCGCTGGGTCAGCAGGTGACCGTAGGGACCGCTGTGTTGTGCCTCTTCCATGGGGCTGTTTCCCTCCTCCTCCACCCCAACCAGGAACAGGGAGACAGCCACAAGCAGTCAGATTTAGTGCTGGAAACCAGGCTGTTGCCACCCTGCAAGTTCCTTACATCCTTAAATCCAGTTTTAAAACTCTAAACATCACTGAAAGCCTTCAGCGTGTTAATCACATGGAGGAGGGTGGAGGGAGCTTTCTCCATCACACTAAGCCACCTCACTAGGCTGACGTGGAACAGGACAGAAGGGGAGTGATGGTTTTTCTCTGACTGGTTAATTGAGTTATAAATGACCCAAGAAACACTGCACTTTGTATCACTTCCAGAGGGCTCAAGGCTTCCTCAGAAGGTGCAGGGCTGGGTGCCAGAGCCTTCAGGAGTGTTCCGAAGGGGGGGTGGTGGCAGACAGGGATGGTGTCACTTTAACAGCCAACTGCTCTGTAAATCTCTGCAAACACCCTCCCTTTACCATCAGCTCAGAAGGGTCTCAAGCCCTAAATACCAATATGGGCTTGGTACCTTGGCTCTGTGGAGCAGCCAAGTGCATCCCTGCTCCCAGGGACATCATCTGTACCAGGCAATGCCCCCTCAATACCAGATCCTAGTGACCAGTGCCTGAGCATCCCGGCTCTGCAGGACATGGGGCGATGTTCTGCCAGCCCTTCATGGGTGGGTACCTGCAGTCCAGTCAGTGCTCACTGGGGGCTTAGCAGAGATGCTGATACTTTACTGGTGAGGTTGGGGTCCCCAGGACAGGATTAAGGCTGCTGAAGGGAGACTGCTGGCAAAGGAGAATGTTGGCCTGGCAGTGGCTGGGAAAACTGAGGGTTCAGGGAGTTGAGGGATGTACAGGAGGACTCAGCTACAAACCACCTCTGTGGCCCCTTGAAATGGGCTGGAACACCCACAGCAAGATCCTTGTGGAGGGGAGACTAAAGCATGGGTAGGCTTTCAGCAGCTTGCTCCTGCTGGTGTCCATCAGCCATGCAGCACTGTTAGGAAGGGGTTTGAGAGCTGTGTAGGCAGGGGGAGCCCCATCTACAGCCCCCCTCCAGGCAGCTCCTGCTGGTTGTGGAAGGGCTGCAATGCCCAGCCTGGCTTTGGGGCTTCCCTTGCCAAGGGATTTTCTCTGGGATGGGCAGGGAGATGGCATCATCCAGATGTGGGTATGATGACAGCAAGGGCAGTGCCAGTCCCAGGACAGAGGGATTCCCAGCTGAGATTAGGGTGCATCTGTCAGCTTAGGTCAGTCCCATCCCATCCATCTTCCACTCTTAAGTGCCAGTAAATACCAACCAGCTTCCCCAGCTCACCCACAGTGGAAGTACAGGGGGCCCGAGAAGCTCCTGCAGAAGAGTCATGCGCTGGCCAGGGTGGGGATGGTGGCTGTCACTGAAGGCTGTCTGGTACTGTGTGTGTTTATAAAGAAGTGAGAGTCATGAATAGTTTTGCGCTGACTTTTCGAGGAGAGGTTTGCCTCCGCACGGGCTCGGCCGGCCGACTGCGGTTCTGACACATCTCATGCTGCCCTGCCCAGCTCCCACCAGTCCTGGCTGCCGGACAGCTTGTAAAACCCTGAAGGAGAGGTACAGCCCCTGGGCTTTGAGGCCTGCCAGAGGAATTACACGGCAAACCGCTCCCTTTTCAGGAACTGGTGCTCCAGCCCCAGAAGCTGTGGGACGGGTATGCAGGAATGGAGGGGAGCGGCCGAGGGGTGATCCGGGGTGAGCCCCAGTCCTGCAGCAGAACCCATCACTGTCTCCTTATCGGAGTGCCTCTTGGCAGGACGTGCTTATGCACAGGGGGTTCCTATAAAACGAATTGTGGAAAGACCTGGATAATCCCCATACTGGGAGTGGTGTGGAATGCTCATGCCTCTAGCAGGCTGCCCCGGGTGGTCCGAGGCACTGGGGGTATAGGGTGCTACAGTAGACACTACTGGGTGGTGTCTCCAGACATTTCGTCGGTAGCTTTGAGGCCGCAGATGGGGAATTCCTGTTAAATCCCTCCCAGAGGCAAATTGTCATCAGAGAGCGTCACCCAGGGGCCAGATTTGGGCCAGATCCTGAAGCCATTGGCTGAGTCTTTGCCCTCTTGTCACTCCACCATAAACCTGACTGTGGACCCTGAGTATTTTTTTGTGTAAATACTTTGTTTTCAGCCATTTGTGACACTGTTACCAGGGGGAAATGGATTTACACCATCAATGTGCTTTATTCCCAGCTGCCTGCCACATATGGCAAGGGTTAGATATACAGTGTCCTGCAAAGCAGATGCAGAAACATTTGGTGGGAGAGCTGTTAACAGAGACACCTCTGTGCCCTGAGCTCCGGCAGGAGCTGCTGGGGCTGCCAGTTTGGGAAAGACCCCAGGGGACAAACGGCTGTTGCTGTGCACAGGGAGGAAACATACCTGAAATGGTCCTGTGCAGAGAAACAGCCCATCCAGAGGCCAGCCAAGAGGGCACAGGATGCTTCTGAGGGCACTTATCACAGAATATTCAGAGTTGGAAGGGTCCAGCTCTTGGCCCTGCAGAGGACGTTCTCAAGAATTACACTATGTGCCTAAGAGTGTTGCCCAAACGCTTCTTGAACTCTGTCAGGTTTGGTGGAAGACCACTTCCTTGGGGAGCCTGTTCTAGTGCCGGACCAGAACCTTCTTCTAATATCCAACCTATACCTCCCCTGCGACAACTTCAGGCCATTCCCTCGGGTCCTGTCACTGGTTGCCAGAGAGAGGAGATCAGTGCATGTCCCTCCACCTCCCCTCGCGAGGAAGTTGTACACAGCGATGAGGATGGCACTCAGCGCCAGCTGCGACCCAGATGTGCGCTGGTTCCAGGGCAATCAGCCCTTTTGTGGCCTGGCACCCTGAGCAACGCTGGCCGCGGAGGGATGCTGGCGGCCAGGCAGCGTGGCCCTACGGCTGATGCAGGCCAGCCTAACCCAGGGCTCCCCGGAGGCAGCGGCGGCGGCCGGCGCCGGGCCCCACCGGCGGCCGTGTCCCCTTTACGGCGGCGCGGCCGCGGGGCGGGGC
>VZRZ01001090.1:102636-136829 GCA_013398175.1 Climacteris rufus
CTGAGCGGCCCCGCCGGGACGGGACGGGACGGCTTGGCTCGGGCTCGCCTGGCCCCGCAGCCCCTCCGCAGAGCCTCGCCGGGCAGGCGGAGGAGGCGGCTCCCGGGAGCGGGGTTGTTCCGGTGACTTTATTTATAATTTCGTTTTTTTAAATACCCTTTTATATTCTTTTATTTTTGACGCGCCCCCGCTCTCCGTTCGCAGCTGGGCAGCTCAAGATGGCTGAGAGCTGACTCGGCTCTCCCGGAACCGCTCGCTCCGGCCGGCTCCTCCCGGCTGCCCGCCGCCGCCTCGCCCCTTCCCGGCGGGGCCGTGCCGGGGGAGGCAGCGCTCCGCCGNCCGTGCCGGGGAAGGCAGCGCTCCGCCGGCGGCTCGGGCTCCGTCCCTGCTCCCCCAGCGCATTGTTGCCGTCGGGGGCTTGCGACCCCCCGGCCGGCCATGAGAGCGGGCTAGGACGGACCCCCGGGGCGCCTTTTTGCCCCCAGCCCTGGTAGGAAGTGGGAGCAGGTTGATTTGGGGTCCGCGGGGCTCAGAACCCTCCGTGGCAAAGCCCGTCCCCTCTCCCATCCCTCTCCGGGAGCGTTGGAGGAGCTGGGCGGGCTGTGCTGGGCTGGGGTTTGCTCTGAATGACCGAGCTCTCCCATTCAAGACCTCTCAATCTCGAGGCAGGCGAGAGGGCTTTTTTTTCCTCTTTTTTTTTTTTTTTCCCCCTGTCTTGTCTTTTTTTTCCCTCTTCCTTTTTTCCCCTGCTGCTCCTCCGATTTAGAAGCAAGTCTCGGGGGCCGCGGAGAGAATTCGTTTTTCCGCCATCGTCATCGTCGCTATTATTATTATTTTTTTAATCTTCCTCCTTTTCCCATTTTGGATCTTAACCCTTTGATCTGTTTCCTTTAAAAGACTCTGATTCCCAACTCCCATCAGGGGGAGAGGGAGGAGAAATACAGGGAAGGAAAAAAAAAAAAAAGCCCGAGCGAGTCGGTGCCCTCAGCTGTTGGCCAGGTTTGGTGGGGGACAAAAGTCCCTTTAAAATATTGAATGTCAGTTGCAAACCTAAGAAAAGAAAAATCTGATCCGGAGCGCTAAATTTAGGAGCTTTATATGGAACTTGGACTCTGCTGCTGGATTTTGTATGGATTTTTTTCAACCTTTGGTAAGTTTCGGTTCACCTTCTGGGGTAAAAAGGAGCAAATGGCTTTTAGGGGTGGTTAGGTCTTAAGGCTGTAACTCCAACAGGATCCTATTGGGGTTTTTTTAACCGTTTGTGTTGTTTTTTTAACAAAGCCACGGGGGCATTGCGTTTTCTTGCCGGATATTCCTAGAATGCTGCTCTGTGGTTTATTTTATCCCTGATTTTAAAATCTGCTGCGGTTTATTATTTATGGCGCGTGCTGCGGGGAGGGGGGAGCCCGTCCGTTCACCCTCAGCCTTCCCCTTCCAGGGAGGACAGACCCCGGCGTCCGCCCCTAGACCGCACTGAGCGACCGAAGTGGCTGGGGGGAAGCGTCGCCAGAGCTGCCGGCAGAGATGGCCGAG
Organism: Climacteris rufus; assembly: GCA_013398175.1. NCBI lineage: Eukaryota > Metazoa > Chordata > Aves > Passeriformes > Climacteridae > Climacteris > Climacteris rufus. The sequence goes on from VZRZ01001090.1 coordinate 104,170, forward strand.
AATTGGAAGAACTGCTTCGAAGAGGAGCTCATCTGCCCCATTTGCCTGCACGTCTTTGTGGAGCCAGTCCAGCTGCCCTGCAAGCACAACTTCTGCCGGGGCTGCATCGGGGAGGCGTGGGCCAAGGAGTCGGGCTTGGTGCGATGCCCGGAGTGCAACCAGGCCTACAACCAGAAGCCCAACCTGGAGAAGAATCTGAAGCTCACCAACATTGTGGAGAAGTTCAACTCCCTGAACCTGGAGAAGCCCCCCTCAGTCCTGCACTGCGTCTTCTGCCGCCGGGGCCCGCCGCTGCCCGCGCAGAAGATCTGTTTGAGGTGCGAGGCACCGTGCTGCCAGTCCCATGTCCAGACCCACCTGCAGCAGCCCTCCACGGCCCGGGGGCATCTCCTGGTGGAGGCGGAGGACGTGCGGGCCTGGAGCTGCCCCCAGCACAACGCCTACCGCCTGTACCACTGCGAGGCTGAGCAGGTGGCCGTCTGCCAGTTCTGCTGCTACTACAGCGGGGCCCACCAGGGACACTCGGTCTGCGACGTGGAGATCCGCCGCAATGAGATCCGGGTGAGTCCCACCGTCCTGGACACCCGGGTTTGCCCAGCCCGGGGACACCCGGCCGCCCTCTCCCCTGCTGTGTCTGTTCCCCTCTGTTTGTGTAGGACCTACACAAAATCCACCCCAGCGCTGCTCCTCCTCCACACGGTCCCCTCACGGCGGACATGTTGGGTGGCCTCCCCAGCCAAGCGGTGACGGAGCCCATGGGTGCCAGAGGGGCTCCTCAGGGAAGGGGGTCTGTTCTGGGAGGCTTGTGTAGCTGTTGAGCTGTAGGACCTACAGCAGCTTGGGTCTGGGCTCTGCGGGGAAGGGTCGAGGTCTTGGGCCAGGGGGATTCGGAGGGGCCGTCTCCCAGGTTCCTGCTGGCCTATGCAGCTGTTCAGAGGAAGGCAGAAGAGCTGCCTGCATCCAAGGTCGAGTCGCCCCAAAACTGAGAGTCCTGGGAGGACAAAGCAACCACAGGAGCGGACCCTGTCCATTGTAAGGCCTGTGAATGTCAAACTGCCTGCTCTTCCCACCGCCTCCCACTGGGGCCGGTGGCCTCCATCCTCTTCCCCCCGGCAATGGAAGAGCTTCGTGTCAGAGACCCGTGACGTCTCACTGGTAGGGATTCAGGCATGGGGTTTGGCCAAATAATGGGGTTTTTATTACAGGGCACAGTGCTGCCCCCCCCTCCCTAGAGCAACATAGGCTGTAGTGCTGGATTCGAGGGAAAGCGGGTCTGTATTTTGCTCTTGGCCAGGCCATCTGGCAGGAGCTTTCACCCCTGGCTCCCCACCCTCCAGTTCCTGGCGGGCATTTACCAGCCCTGCGGGCAGCCGTTCCCTGACCCCACTACCACCTTCCCCCCATTCAGGCTGCCCCTCCGCTCCCCCTCCGACCCTTCGAAAGAGGCTCGGCGCTTGTCTGCCGAATAAATATTTAACAATGAATTGAATGGTGATTACTGTAAAATGGGGATGATTTCCTGTGTATTTTAATGTTGCCAAAATGAGTCACCATTTAGCAATAAAAAAAAAAAAAAAGTCATAAATAAAAATTGCAGTATAATTACTTTCCAATTGGATGGCCAGGCCTGGGAGTGGGGGGGGGTGGGGGGGCAGCTCTGTGTAGAGAGGAGTCAGCCTGAGCTCACAGGAAGGTTATTTTCCTCTCCAGGTTTTTTGGGGGAAAACCAGAGACCTCCGTGGAGGTGCCAGCAGCTCCGCCACACACGCTGGAAGGGGAAAGACCCAGTCAGTCTTTTGGAGAAGTGCTTTTCTGCTTCTATTTATAGGGAGTCATTTTGGTTTCCCGCTGCCAGGGTGGGGAGCCACCTCGGGAGGGCTGCGCGGGGCTGGGATGGGTCTCGCGTGTGCATCTCCCAGGAGCCTTAGCCAGGGACCAAAACTATTTTTCCAGGTCCTTTTCCAGGACACTTTGATCTCATTTATTCCCGCTCTTGCTGCGTGTTTTTTTTTTGTTGTTGCTGCTGTTGTTATGGCTGGATGTTCGCCGCTTCTTGCGGATGCACGCCGCTAATGACCTGGCAGAAAGCTGCCACCAGCTAGGCTGGATTTTGGCCCTGGCTTGAAATTTTAGGATGTGTGGCCAGACACCAAAAGTGTTAGACGACTGTATCGTAGAGCCGCAGAATTATTTTGTGACCTTGGCCAAATCCCTTGGTACCTCCATCGCCGCCTTATCTTAATTTCCTTTCTCTGTGATGATAAGCTTGTCTCTTCCCGCTGGGCGCGTGGCTCGGTTGGGTGCTCAGAGTCTGGGTCAATGAAGGACAGCACGAAGCTGAGGGACAGCATACCCGAAGGATCCCCCCTATAGTTGAAGCAGTTCTTCCATGAAGTGGCCGGGGTAGGGATGAGCCCCTGGGAAAAGCACCCAGCAGGTTGCCGGCCCTTGCTCCATGGCTGTGGCCAGGTCTCCAGCTGAAAGCTGCCCCTCACCAGCCAGCAAGGAAGGTGGCCTCGTCGGCTCCCGAATTAGGGTGCATGAGCTCAGCTGGTGACGGCTTCCTGCCTGTGGGAGCCAGGCCCGGGATTCCTGGCTGCTTGCTCACCCTGCAGCGGCCGTGAGCTGCACTTGGAGCATCCCGGGAAAGGACTGGAGCTGGGGGGCAGATGAGCAACGCCGGGCTTGGGAGGTCCGGGGGAGGCCCTGTTGTGAGCGGTTTGTTCCATGTGTGGCTTGTGTTCGGAAAGCCGTTAATTGAGAAATGAGTCAAAGTTGGGAGGCTCGGAGCCCTGACCTTGGTGCGGGGAACTCGCGAGTGTGGGGGTTGCAACATCGACCTGCTGTGGAGGGGGTGGCCCCATGGCCTGGAGGAGGGACCGGAGTCTGCAAACAGGCTCCCCATAAACTCCCCTTTTTTAGCATTTATTCCTCAGGCTATGCTGCCAGCCCGCCTCAAAGGGCACCTTCTCCCCAGTTACAGACCGGTTTGAATGGGGAAAGGGGCTCAAAACTCCTTGGGAACAGCACCAGCGCTTTGTCAGCTGAGCTGGCAGTTGGGGCAGGAGTGCTGTGGCTGGGCAAAGGAGGCTGGAGGCTGGGGCCGGGCGTCTGCCGGGGGAAAGAGGGTGTCTGGGCAGGGTTTGCCTGAAGCAGGGCACACGCCTGGTGGGTTTGGGGAAGGACCCCGCTCAGCGTTAGCCTTGCACAAACCCGCAGAGCCCTGGCTCAGAATTAGTTGAACTCCACAGTGCAGCCGTAATACAAACAGTAAATAAAATATGTGGTTAATCTTTCTTTCGTGGGCGTATAAAGCGCTTACCTCCCCTTCCCCCCGTGAGATGTTTTCTCCTTTGTTTCCTGTTTTTGTAGCGCTTAAAGGGGGGGGGGGGGAAGCCAACAACGCACCCTCTTTCCGTTTTTTTCTTTCTTTTTTTTTTTGTTTTGCTTCTTGTCATTTGGTTTGTGTCAAGGTCTCGAAATGAAACACTTTTTCTTCCATCTTTGCCTTTGCTGCCCCAGCCACGTGCCTCCCGCCTGCATGGGGGAACCTGCTTCTAAGGTTGGAAAAGAAAGTTGCTCCAGTGTGAGGTTGATGTGTGCCCTTTTTTTTTTTTTGATCCATCCAAAAAGGGGGAAAAATACATGGCTGGGATTGGAGAATGGGTCAAAAGTGAGCAGTCAGAGAAAGAGACTCACTTGCAGGGTATTACCATGTTTACCCTCTCTTTGTGTGGGACATGGTTGATTGAGGCCAGGTACATCTGAGCTTGCTCGGAGGTGTCTCAGCTGCCTGTCCTCAGCTGGAGGTGCCACCAGTGGAAGGGGGCTTGGGTAGAGGGGCTCTGCTCCTGCTTTTGTTTGTTTTAGGGGAAGGAGATAGATTTCCCCCTGACCTACCTTCCTAGAAATCCCTTCACATTCTGAAGATCTCTGGTGGCTTTGAACATTAAGAGGAAGAAAATGTTTTGTGGTGCTGAGACCTGCAGGACAGCATTGGGGATCTTCCTGCAGGTGTGTAGGAGCAGCTTCCAGCACTGGCCATTGAGCAGTGCCTGTTCAGCAAATCCAGGGGGACAGGGACTGGGCTGCTGAGTCCATCTGCAACTCAGTGGCTTTGGGCTTTCCTTCTCGGCAGCACCCCACATAAGGCCAGCTCACGTGCTTTCTAAATTATGAGAAAGAGGAAAGGTGAGCACTTGGTAGGAGCACAGGAAGAGATGCATCTCAACTCCTCACCAGAAACTCTGGTTCTATGCCAGCTTTGGCCACCACCAAGTCTCACGTAGCATCCCCATGCTGCCATCTGTGCCACGGATGTTTTGCTTGGGACCAAGGGAGCCCCACTGGTGGGGAGGCTTGGGATCGGCACCACTGCCAGGCTTCTGGCATGAGCTGCTCTAGGTTATTTTACTCTGAAACAGGTTTGGTAACTTGTGATGGACTGGATTTTTACAGGCTTACTTATTTTCCAGATGACTTGTTTATGAGGAGTGCAGCACGCAGCTCACTGGAGGCATTGTGAGCCCAAGTGCTTGAGCATTAATTTAGCTCTCGTGGCTGTAGGTGGTGTGGCTGGTGCCTGGTGGGCATTTGCTGTGGCACCCTTTGAGCATACTTGGTCCCCAGACAACTTTTGCAGCACGTCCTATGAAGCAGGAGTTGGTGCAGCTTCTCCCTGCACCCTCTGTCTGAACTTCCACCACCACCCCAGAGCTGAACTGCCAGCCCAACCCAGGGATTAGGTCAGCCTAACCTAGGTCTCTCCCTCCCCTGGCTTTGCTCATGCCCTAGTTCCTGCCCAGGGGGCTCGGGAATACGGTGCTACGCTCCTAAATGTGACTGATCATTGTGCCCTGGGATGCTGTCAGTTGGTCAAGCTGCCGTGATGAGCACTGACTTCTTGGGCCTTGGGCAGTGGCAGAAATCCCAGCACCCACCTAGCCTGGCTTCCTCGCTCCATGCCACTCACCACATTGATCTGTCAGGCTTTGCTGCACCATGTTGTCAGGGCAGCAGACTTCAGTTCAACCCCTAGCAGCCTGTGCTGCTCTACAGAGGTCTGGGGGGGCTGAGGCACCCTGCTGCAAACCCCTCTGGCTTTGCTGGCCAAGCAGCAATGGGTATCTTGGCAGTCCCAGATCTTTGGCTGAACTGGAGCAGTCTCCTGCCTCCACAGGGTTTGGATTAAGGGCTTTTCCCTGCTGCTTTCCTGCTAAGCTTGAGCATTTTCCTTGCCCTTAGCCCGTCAGGTTGCCAGCGGTTGCTTGCTCCAGACCTGCAGCTGCAAGACTTCTGTGTAGAGTCAATCCGAGAAGTGACAGCAGAGATGGAGGATGCCAGGAGGCAGCCTGGTGGGTTTGGGTGGGAGGGAGGAGGCTTGTGTGCAGGGGACAGCTTTGGTAAAGGGGCTGCAGCAGAGAATGCTCTCATCCCATGGGGGACAACTCCGTGTGGATGGGAGCTGTCGGAAAGTGAGGTGGAAAGAGGAGAGGTAAGGAAAGGTTCATCTGAGGACCTTGAGCTGCTTTTCAAGGAATAGCAACAGAATATAGCCCAGGCTTACTCTCCTGCAGTTGGCTGTACTTTCCAGGTGGGCATGTGTAGGCACAGCCTTGCTCACACTTTCCAGACTGTCCTGGCCTGGAGCTTTCCACCTTGAAACCCTTCCTCAGCAGTGACTTTGAATGAGCCCCTGAGACAGAGGTGGTGTAGTCTGGTCTCAGAGGTACAAGCCCAGCTTTGGCTGGTGATGAGGGCATAATGAACTTAGCCCAGACCCTTGTTTAATCTAAATCTATCTTGTGGCATTTATGTGAGCATCATGTGGCTGCTGGCATGGAGGTGTGCAGCATGCCATTCTCCTCAAGCCCATGAGCATGGTGGAGAGGGAGAAGTAAGAGACACATGAACTGCAGTGGGACGCCCTGGACTTCTCTCCACCCCTCAGCCTCATGCTTCACACGTGGGAGTATGGGTGAGCCCTTCAAGGAATGTGCAAGTCCCAGGACTGTCCTTCCCTCCTTCTCCCGTCCCCTTGCTCCAGCAAAGCACTGTTCTTAAGGTCTCCCACATGCTCATATGGGCCTGGTCCTGCCGGAGGGGCATCCATAGCCTCTCTGCTGCTTTGGTCTTTGCCTCTGGAGCCAAGGTGTTGCCTCTGTCCCCATGTGAGTGGGGGGAGCAGAAGAGGGGCTGGCGAAGGGGGTGGGAGGAGAAGGCAGATTTCCATGCCTCACAAAGGGCACAAGCGATCAGATTCGTGCAACTGCCCAAGAATAAAGAGGCTCTTACAGTGCTGGCTGCCCTGACCTCTCTCCTCTCTGCTCCAGAGGACAGCGTGTGACCACACAGGGATTTCTTAGCTGTACTTGGGAGGCAGGCAGCGGGTTTTCTATCCCCAGATCTCTCTGCAGCTTGCCTAGCAGCATGTTGGCCTATTTTTTGCTCATTACCTATCTGTTTACTGGAAATCTTGGTACATGGTGATAATTTCTTCTTTTCTTCTCTTTAATTTCATGTAATTGTTTTGGTTTTTTTTTCAATCTGACACTGAAATGGGGCTGAGAGCAGCAGTGCTTCCAGAGCAGGGACAAAAGTAACCAGGAAACACAGGGCAAGAGAGGAGGGATCAACACCGAAACAATGAAATAGCCAAGCAAGGAAAGACTGAATGCTCAATAGCACAAGCCTTTGCAGAAATGCCTGGCTAGTGCAGCATTTTATAATCAGCTTCTGTGCAGGGCTGGCCTGCAACAGTAGTGTGATGGGGGAGGAATGCTTTGAATTAGCTGGATGCCAGAATTAATTCTGTCAGAATTCAAATGTACATGTATGTACAGATTTATAAATAAACACTTGGAGCTGGATCCTGCTTTGCCACGCAGGCTCCGGGGCAGAATCTGGCCTGGCCTGGCTTTTTTGCTTTAAAAAAAAGATAAAATGCTATGGATTTGGGCTAGGTTCTGGTGACTTTGTCAACTTTCTGCATTTATCAACAGCCTGTAGGCTGAGGAGACACTGGTTGGGTTGAAGTAAGGGGGATGGCAGAGAGGACTTGGAACTGCTGAGCTTGCATTCATTGGTAGCCAGTTTTCTGCAATGAACCTCAGTTTGCTGGAATAAAAATTGAGGCAGATGCTGGGGGACCAGTGGGGAGATGTGAAATGTGCAGTACTGGGAATGTCCTGCCCTTCCCTTTCCTCAATGGAAGAAGGACTGATAGAGGCAGCCACTTCTCCTTTTCCTGGGAGAGCTACATCCAGCATGCTTGGGAATGGGAGGAAGAGATGTCTGGTCCCAAATACTGAGGGAGGGATGGTTGTTTACAGGCATGAGACTCTGGATGCACGCAAAAGTTTTTACATATGTCCCCCAGATGAACTCAGGGAAGAGGTTCCCAGTCCTGGATCCTTTCTGATAAGGACAGCTTCAGCCTGCTCTCACCAGGGCATCGTGGTTGTCCCTCTTCTGTCTTGTGATTCCCTTGTGATGGTAACATGAGCAGAAGTTCCCAGCTCAGCACAGTGCCCTGCACTCTGCAGCGGTGCCGTCGGTGTAACACACACTCCAAGCCATCCCTTTGCTGGGATGATGTACCAAAACTGTAAAAAAAAAAAAAAACCAAAAAACCAAAAACATAAAAAAGAAACATTAATTAATTTAATTTCTCTGTTTCTTCTCTTCCCCCTACCTGTCCTTTTTCAGTTCCTTGCTGTGTGCATGCTTTGGTAGGGGGGCTGTCTCTGGAGTGGGCTGGGAAGAGCTGAGCTGCGGATAGCTCCAGATGAGGCAGTTGGCAGGGAGTGACGTTCCGGATGGCTGTGTCTCTCTGAAATATGAGTAAACATTGTCAGAGCAGCCGACTGTATGATCTGGGGCTTGGGGAGGGCTGATCTGCCTTTTCTTCCCTCCACCCATCTCTCCCTGTTCAGGATCCCTCATTTGCTCGGTATCACCCAGTTCTCTCCCTGCCTGTGTCACCTGGAAGCTTCATCCTAGAACTGTAGCTTTGGAGAAAGGGAAGGAAAATCCCCCATGTCCTAATGGAGGCAGTGTTTTCCCTTGCCATACAACAGCTTAATCCAAACCCTCGTTTGAGCCAGTTATTGTGTGGCTTTAAAACCCCATCCCCTGGAAACTAGTCTCCCACCCCCTTCCCTCCCTGTCGATCCTGGTCAGGGGAGCCGAGCTCCAGGGTTTGGTGCTCGGCCACACGCAGACACAGATCGATCACGCTGGGGGGCGGGTTGGTATTTTTGTGGCAATGGTTTTTATTGCTGGTTGCGGTTGTTGGGTTGTTAGAAAGTCGGGGGGGTTGGCGTGCACTGTAATGGGCTTGTTCGTGTGGCAGGGGGAGAGAGAGGGTGATGTGATTGCATCCTTCTGCTCATTATCCTCTTGCTAGCAGGGGGGGCTGCATCCCTCTCCCCATCCGAATCTGTGGAGCTGCCGTTTCTGCGGTGGGAGCAGGTTTTCCCTGCAGGTGAACTCCTCTGCGCTCAGACAAAGGGCTGGGGGTGCCGGTGCCTCCCTTTGTTCTTTTCCTGTCCTGGTGCACCCGCCTCTGACGGCAAAAAGCCCCTTGAAGCGTGCCTCTCAAATGGATGGAGCGGAATAAATGCGCTGCGAGGTCTCTGTCCCCCTCACAGACCCTTTGGGGACAGTGCGGGGGGGTGCTGCACTCCCCCTTCCCTCTGGTATTGTGTTAGCCCCGTAGTGATGGGGGTGGCCAGATCCAGGAGGGAATTACTGCAGCTCTCCTGCCACAGCTGCACTGTTGTGGCTGGGTGGCTGAGGCCTGCGAGCCCTGTTTTGGTCAGAGGTAGTTTGATTGTAGGGGCTGGGGACAGGATTGTCCCCTGCAAGGGAATGGGAACACATTTGGGGATTATTTTTCTGCCTCTGCCTGCTGGCATCCTGCACAACAGGCAGGGAACTGGAAATAGTGCCTCATGTGAAGACCACCCTTCCCAAACGCATCTCCTGAGGATGTGAGCCCAGCAGGTAAAACCAAGGCCTGTCCTCCAGCTAAGGTATTTGTAGCTTTCTACTTACAACAGGGGAGAAAAAGATCGTTTTAATCTCTGCAACAACCTAAAGTCTGGGTAGAGAAGTCAGGGTATTACCTTAAAGTAGAGGTAAGCAGAGATGGGGGGACCTGCTATGAGTCAGGAATTCCATGGCAGTGTGAGGAAGCAATCCTGGACACTGGAGCTTTCCCTTCTGATGGTGGTACCGTGCAGAATGTGGACCCTGCTAGCTGTCCCCATCCAGGCACTTCCTCCCCTAGTCCTTACCAGTGCTGGCTCCTGACTCCTGCTATGATCTATGAATGCACATGGTACTAATCTCCATTTACCAAAGTGCTTTTCAGCAATCTGATGAACAATAACGAGGTGAAGAACAAAAGCTAAACCTTCTTCTCTCTATGTGTTAAAACTGCCCACTGGAGCCTTCCTCAGGAAGTATTCCTTCTTCCCAAAACACAAGGCCTGGCTTTGCAGAAGAGAGACAGGAGGCATCTGAAAAGACAGCCTTCATGTACACACTGCATCCAGTAACTGTTGACAAAGACATTTGAGGAAAACCTTGTGTTTCCCAAACAGTGGAGGCTGGGAGTGTGTGTCAGCTTGGGTGGAGGATGGAGGTAACATGGGGAAAGGGAATCCATCAGCCTGTCTCACCTGGGCCTGGTGGAGGGAGCAGGCTGAAGGTCTGAAGGTTCTGAAGGCCAAGCAGAAGTCACTGGCTGGCCCCATGGTGGCTGTGCTGGCCAGCAGGCAAGGGGAAGCCACTGCAGAACCGCAGCAGCACTGGGTTTTTCTGTGGGTACAACCTTGCCAGGGAATGAGGAGCTAGCTGCTGTTGTTGGTCCTTCTGCTCTAGAAAATGGCAGTGGGTCACAGCTAGAAATGGTTTCTCTGGTTGTACCTGCCTGCTGGCACTGCTGCCTCAGTCCCTGTGCAGTTCTCAGCCTGTAACATTTGTGCCTCTGCTGCATCGTCTTTGAAAGACAGTAATGAAACTGAAAGGGGAAAGCAGCACACACTGGAGGCACCTTCAATTGCCAAGCCTGAGAAAGCACTGCTGGTCTGCCAGAGGCCCGAGGAGCTAGATTTTTGAGTCAGAAAATGAAATGCCAGGTAGGAAGACAGTGAAAGCCACCTCATTTGAGGCTGGAAACTGAGCTTCAAATATGGCTCACGTGAATCAGCAGGACCAGAGCTGAGCAGAGCAGTTCCCCTGGCTCTCTGGGAGTATGGAGCTGACTGGGGTCTGAGCTGTCGAGCTCTGATCACTGAGTCAAACCTGGAAGATAAATGATACTTCAGGGGCATGAGATCAATAATGTCAAAGGCTGGTCTGTAATCGGGCGAGATTAAAAACCAATGACAGGCCTTCTCCTAGGAGCAGAAGTCAGCACGTTGAAGGAGAGCAGCCGGGTTTGCTCCTTTATGGCTCCTTTCCCTGGTGGTGCCTGCATCCAAAATCCACCTTCCCTGGCTGCCCCCTGCAACACGATTTCCCTTTTCAATCAACATCAACCACATCCCAGAGGTCCCTTACAGTCAAGCCGTCTTCACTGGTCCTTGTGCAGCTGGTCCAGAGCTCTTCTGTCCTTGGGAGAGTGGCTGAGGTGAAGACAAAAGCAATGCAGTCTTGTGCTGGCTACCAGTCACTTTTGCTGCCCAGGCATGAGCTGGGACTGCAGGAGGTAGAGGAAGAGAGGAGAAGCTGGAGCCGGAGGTCGTGTTGATGTTGTGGATACCATGATATGCCATGTGCTGCAGAGATGCTTGGCTTTGGGGAGCACACTGGGGAGAGGAGTTTGGGAAATGAGGGTTGGAGATTACTCTTGACTTTGTCCTAAATATGTTATTTTTACCTGTATTTATCAGTTAATGGGTACCATGAGTATTTAGCCACCCATGAGCAGGAGACAGGTGGGGTGCATGCTTGTGCCCATTTTGGGGGTGCTGATGTTAGATCTTGTCACATAATTGTTTTTTTTCCTGGTTGGGTGCTGAGCAGGAATCTGTGTCCCCATGCTCAGCCACAGCCTGCCTGAAGTAGAGAAGATGAAATTGGTTTATTTACAGGAGCAAATTAAAATAAACTCGAGTCCCTTTTTTCAGTGCATTTTTAAAGGGGTGCACAGGGTGCAGGGCAGGGCCATGCTGCTGCTCCTGTGAAGGGCGCTGGGAAATATGATGTTGCCTCTCCTTCCTGAGTGCAAGGGCAATTAAAGTAAAAGGGGCCATGTTGTCTCATGCTGCTGCCCCTCATGCACACACAAGGAGCTGGAGATGCCGGTTGCCTTTGCCCCAGGCTCCTCTTCCCCTTCCTCCCCACTCCCCCACCCCTTCCCCGCCAGGAAGCCTGGCCTTTGTGTGAAGTGATGCCTCCTGACATCAGCCGGGCGCACGATTTCCTCCGCAGCGGGGAGGGTGAGCAGGCAGGGAGAGGGGTGCCACGTTCCCCAGGGCGTGACGTGTGGTCTGGCCTTGCTGGAGCAGGGGGCGACAGCACTCCCAGGGCGGCTGCATGCCTATCTGGGATGCTATGGGGAGGTGCTTGTCCCCAGCCTTGCTGGTGTGGTGATTCGGTGGAGCTTTGCCTTCTTGTGCTGCTCTGCCTGAAAGCACCGCGTCAGTGTGTTGATTTTTGCTGCCTACAACTCTGATTGCTTCGGTGATATCGATACGGGACCCCTTGAGGGATGCAGTGTTGGGCCTTATGTAGCTGAAGCTTGGCCAGTGCTGGATGTGGGGTCTTGCTCCGGGGTCAGTGTTGCAGTGCCATGGAGCAGAGGTGGAGGGGCTCAACACCAAGTCAGGAGCAGGGCTGCACCAGAGCTCTGGGAGCATCCTGCTGTCGCTGCAGACACGTTGCTTCGGCAAGGGCAGCTTGCAGGTCAGCTGCGAGGGGGTTTGCGGCTTCAGACTCTTGGCTGCTCCTTGGAAAGGGGCTAATGCAACACATGGGAATTGGCCAAGTGCCTGCCAACAAGAAGCCACGGCTGGCACTTTGCCAGGAGCTTAGGGGCCTTGCATCACTTTAATTCAAGATGTGTTTACTGGGGGATGGCATTTTGCAGCTGACTGGCTGAAAACTACAGGTCCCAGCATGCTCCCTCACATGTCACCCAGAGGGAGCGTGGTACCACGGGCATCGTAGTCTCAGTGCTTGCCACTGCAGGGATTTTGCCGTAACAGGGACGGGCTCTGATTCAGCATTGCTGGGCAGAGCCAGGCTGCAAGACACAGGCACTGGTCTCTGCCTCCTGCTTTCCTATCCTCCTGCCACCAACTTGTTCAATGCAAGACCAGGTTGGCCTTTTAATGTCACCAGGCTGGGGAGGGGATCTGGTCCTATTCTTACTCATTTGCAACGTAAATATTTTGGTCCCGAGTACGTTGCTGGGAACTGGGTGTCACGTTGAGGAGCATGATTCATTCATGCTGTTGCTGCTCAGAGCACAATGAGGCAGCCTTGGGACCGGTCCCAAAGATTTCCTGTGATCGCGGCTGGTGGGGAATTTGGGACGTCACGTTTGAGTAAGTCAGAGCCCTCTTTGCACGGTTCCTGCAAGCCAGGAGTACTGTGCCATGCCTAGTGTGTTTGGGACTTGCCATCTCCTAAAACATGATCATTGTGGGTGGCTTGCATTTCCAGAGAGAGGAATAACAGAGAGCAAGGCTGAGCTCCAGTTCTTGCCTGCTCCAGCTGCTGGTGTGCAGAAAAGGTTGCAGTGTAGGACTTTGTGCCTGGTCCCAGCCATCCCAACAAATAAAGGTACAAAGCAATGCAAGTTCAAAGCCTGCTGCACATCAAGTTCTCATAGGAGGCCCAGGCAGAGTTTCTCCAGTGGGGCCAGTGCCACACAAGCATCCCTGTGTGTTTTAGAGGGATGTGGGACAACCTGAGGTGGGACACTGGGTGGATGGGCTGGAGCAGTGGAAGATGCCCCTCCATCCCATGCTTCCACTGGCGATGTTCTGTTGCCAGAAGGGACCTTTCCTTTCCCACTTTGGCCACTGGTGCAGGAGGGGCTGCACCTTCCATCCCAGGACTGGTCCCTCCGTCCTCCATGTGTCACTTTGTCGTCCCCATGCCGCTGAGAGCCAGGTGCGGGCAGCGCCCAGATTCGTTCTGGCATCCTTCGTTAGACAGTGTTTGTTCATGCTGCATTTTTCTTTTTGCTGGCTTGTTTGGACACGCACTGGTACATTCACGGCACTCAGGCAGTAACGTGAGTCTCTTTCCCATTAGGAAAGGGGCCAGGATTTGGGGGGGCTGGGAGGGTGGCTTAAGCAGTAGTTTTTGAGATATTTCCTTCTGCTGCCACACCCTGCGTGAAAGAGCAATATCCGTGGCTTCAGCTGCTATCGCAAGGCTCTGAACGTCTCTCTTTTAATATAGATTGGTATCATTTTGCATTTTAAAGTAAAAACACGCTGCAAGCTGCAGACAGCTGTCGGTTGGCAGCTTTGTTTGAACATCTGGTATTGCTGGGCTGCTGTTCAGCGCGATCTAACTATGGGATTCATAAAGATTATAATCCGGGCTTTCAGATTCTCAACAGCCACCTCACAAAAAAAATGTGGGGGGGAGAGAAAACGAGCGGAGAGGCAGTGAGGGTCCTTGGTGTTCAGCAGATTGTGGTCATGGTCAGTGGGCTGGACAGACTTGCTGTACGTTGCCCTGGCTGCCCGCAGGTGCTGACAGGCTGCTTCCAGCCTGCAAAATGCCAGGCACTGGGGAGCTGTAGAAGTGCAAAGTCTTTTCCCCTCTTCTATTTTTTCCAGCTTGTGTGCTGAATCCAGTTAAGTCTCGTACTCCTCTGGGTGGTGTCTGGCGCTGGCGAGCTGAAGCAGCAGATTCTGCTGTGGCTTTCAGTAGACGTTTGTAACAGTTGTCTGCAGCAACAAGACTTGGTTTCTTTTTCTTTAAAGTAAGTGATGGAGGAGCCAAGGCTCACAGTAAACATCTCAGCATGTCAAAACCTCATTTCCAAGAGAAATTGAGTCCCCTTTTCTTGAAGCAACCGAAAGGTTCAGATAGCCACCTCTGTAAGCCCCATCCATCCTTCTGTGAGTCAGGCACTTTCCTTGGCACCTTTGAGAATTAAGCGACCTCTAAGCCCCTAACGGGTTTTATAAATCTTGTTAGTTGATCTGCATTTTTGCAAAGCTCTTTGAATCCAGCCTATTGGCGCATAAGTCACCTTGACTTTCCTCAAGGCTTTGGCTCCCAGTTCACTTTCAGGCTCCATTTGTCAGTTGGAGGTGCACAAAAAACGTCCCCCCTTATCTTTATTAGAGAAAAAAAAAGGTGCCTGGAGAAATGTAGCTGCACTCTAGTTGGTGCAGGCCAGTAATAGAAGTGCATATAAACCTGTTCTGCCCTTGTTTGTGTTGATTTAACTTACCAGTACAAATTAAAATAGCCTTGAGCGGTTGGAAGTTTAACTAGATCAGTTGGGAGGGAAAAAAAATAAAATCAGGGCCTTTAAATCAAAGGAGGGTTTTCTTTCTAGTGCTGCCTGACTCTGGAGAGGTGTTTTGTGCAGCTGAACCCCTCGTGTCTGGGTCACCAAATGAGACACTGATGGGACACATGGCTGCAGGTCATTGCCAGTGGTCTTATGGCTGGGATGTGGGTGCACGTGGGCATCTCTGCTGCTGCTTTGCTCCTCAGTGGTATCTGAGTTCCCCACAAAACCTGCTTGTTCTTCCAGATCCTTGGGCCAGGCTCCCTCCAGAGCAGAAACTAGAAATCAGGGGGGTAGGAAGCCAAAGGGGCTGTTGTTCAGAGCTCAGAGCTTCCCATGGCAGGACTCGCCCATGGTGGGTGTGGAGCAGAGGTCTTTGGGCAGGGGAGAGGCTGCTCAGCCTGCAATGGGAGGAAGGGTGGAAGAGGCTGGCTGTGTTTCACCCCTGCAGGGAGAAGGCTCTGAGATCACACAGGCCAGCTGGATCTTGAATCCAAGATGTTTATTTGGAAAGGGGAGTGAGGGTTTCTCAATTTTTCAGGGCCTGCAGATGGGGGTAGGTTTGCTGCCAAGCGATAGGATGGGTCTTTGCAGGATGGCTCCTTTGCAAGGCGAGCCATTCCACCAGCTGCAGTTTGGGGACAACTGGCTGGGACCCTGAGATTTCATCATGTTGGGAAGATTTTGGAATTCAACAGAGCTAGACGAGACTGGGACAACAGCAGATCAAGGCAGGATTGGGGAGCTGCCAAAGCCTGTTGATTTTTTTATGGGGGTTATGGGAGGAGCGACTGAGACATGGTATGTCAGAGCAATAGGGCTTGTGTGAGGAGCAGGATTTTGTGATTCAACTGAGTTTCAGCACTGAATGATCTCCCTTTGCTGCCCAGACTGTCACCACTGGAGCTGGCAGAACAGTTCTGAGAGCCATCTGGGGGAGATGATCCCACCAAAAAGAGACTGCTCTCCTTTTTTTTATGTTTTTGATTAATTTTTCATCTGAATCTGTGGTTGGGAAGGGACAGATGTATGAAAACAGACAGAAGAGGGAGGAAAGGAAGCTACGGGCACCCTAATGTCCATATAAATTGAATGAAGCACTTGAGAAACCACAAGTACAGAGTGTGCTGAAGACAGAAAGGGCAGGACTTCTTACATGTTCTCTGAAAAACTGTGAAATCTAGTGAATCCCAGTCAATACAGCTGCAGGGGCCAGATTTTATTTTCTGGCATGGTGGGGATGAAGCACAAGGCGATGCTGGTCATGGGGACCAGTTGTGCTCCAGATGCTGGTGTCTGTCTGAGGTCCCAAGTGGCAGAAACAGTTGCTCAAGGCGCTCAGGTCTGGGTGTCTGAAACTGTCTGGGTGTCGCAAACCGCTGCGCTTCCCCTGCAGTGCCCCAGTGCTGGTGCCTCAGAGCTGGTTACTCAAAGGGCATTTGGTGCTGGGCAGGGCGGGCTTGTGCCAGGGATTGCAGCTGGAGCCCTGTGCTGGAGATAGCTCAGCAGCAGGGTGAATTTTGGCACTAATTTATAAGCAGCCCTAAACATTTTTCCCCTAAAACTGAAAGAGGTGGGTAAAAGAGCTCACCCCTCACATCCCTCATGGTGAAGAAGATGCAGATCTTGTCCTTCATAAACACATTGCTGAGCCCTGTGACTCTTCCTGCCTCTCCTCGCTCCCGGGCTAAGGTGGCTGGACTGTCCTCCCTGCCGAAAGCTGGCTGGGGTGAACTGTTGGCCAGCATCTGCACCCAGGCTTGGGTGGGGATCTCCTGCCTCCCTTCCCAGCAGAAAGAAAAGAGATTTCTTGAGTTCTTCACTGCCTCGAGGGCCTGGTTGTGCCTGTGGCCCCAGCAGCCCTCAGAGCTGGTGTTTCCATCTTGCTCCTGCACCACCCAAAAGCATCTGCTGTCCCTGTGCTATTGGGACACAGTGTGGGAGCATTTTCCCTGATCAGATGCTGTGTCTCCTGGCAGATATGGGGCAGGAAGTGGCTGCCACTAGCCAAAGGCCTGGTCACTAGTGAGGTTCCCCAAAGCTCAGTTTTTGGACCAGTCCTGTTTAATAGTAGGAAGGCTCTGCAGAGGGATCTGGACAGGCTGGGTCAATGGGCCAAGGCTGGATTCTGCACTTGGGTCACAACAGCCCCACGCAGCACTACAGGCTGGGGGCAGAGTGGCTGGAAAGCTGCCCAGTGGAAAAGGACCTGGGGCTGCTGGTCAACAGCAGCTGAACATGAGCCAGCAGTTGCCCAGGTGGCCAGGAAGGCCAGTGGCATCCTGGCTTGTATCAGCAGTGGCCAGGTGGCCAGCAGGACCAGGACAGTGATCGTGCCCCTGTACTCGGCACTGGTGAGGCTGCACTTCAAATCCCATGTTCAGTTTTGGACCACTCACAACCACAAAGACACTGAGGTGTTGGAGCGAGTCCAGAGAAGGGCAACAGAGCTGGTGAAGGGTCTGGAGCACAAGTCCTGTGAGGAGTGGTTGAAAGAGCTGGGGTTGTTTAGCCTGGAGAAAGGAGGCTCAGGAGTGACCTTATCACTCTCTACAACTCCCTGAAGGGAGGGTGTAGTGATCTGGGGGTTGGTTTCTTCTCCCAAACAACAAGTGACAAGACAAGAGGACACAGCCTCAAGCTGCGCCAGGGAAGGTTCGTGTTGGGCATCAGGAAGAATTTCTTCACTGAAAGGGTGGTTAAGCATTGGGAATGGGCTACCCAGGGATGTTGTGGAGTCACCATCCTTAGGAGTGTTCAAGAAATGACCGGACATGGCCATTAGTGCTTAGGTTTAGTTGACATGGTGATGTTCAGTCAAAGGTTGAACTCAATGATCTTGGAGGTCTTTTCCAATCTTAATGATTTTATGATTCTATGATTCTCTCACCAAGGCTCATATTTGTCCTGTGGAACCAGCAGCATCAGTCATGACTCGCCTGGCTGCATGCTTGGCATGCAAACTAGCTTCTTGTCCTGGTATTCGTCTTCCTGGTGAATTTCCAGCTCCTTTCTTCCTCTTCTGCACATGCTGTTAGTGAGTCTTCAGCCCCAGGTCTGGCAGAGGCAGTTGGTCCTGCTTTCACTGCCTCTTGCTGTGGTTTGCATGGAGGGCACCTCTGTTTTTTGGGGCACATACTGGATATCCCATGTCAGGAAGACTCCTGCCTCCAGGACTTGCAGGGCTGATGGCAGAGGGGTGACGTGTCTCCAGCCACTGGCCTCATCTCTCTGCTCCTTAATCTCCCTCATCTTCCTTTTCCCCCATGAAGCAAATCTTTGTCTCTGGTCCAAGGACACTGACAGTAGTGGCAGCTGGGCCATGGCTTGAAGTTGGGGTCCAAAAACTATGGGTAGAGCCCCAGCCTCTTTCCCCCATTTGTGTGAGAGGCACAGCATCAACTAACCCTGTGGCAGCAAGGAGTGGGGGGATGCACAGAGGCCCAGGAAGGCAAATTAACATTCTCAAGGTCCTTCTGAAGGTCGCTTTCTTACAGAGAATAGGTCCCCATTTCCTGGCCTCCAGAAATCCTGCTGCTGGCCCCATGCGACACAATGCCTTGTATTTTCCCCTTATTAATGAGTTCTTCCTTTCTGCTGGGTATAAACAAGGGGAAGAGCTGTCCCAGGCTGCAGGCACTGGCACAGCCCTGTGGTGGTCCAGGATCTGCTCCGGTACAGGGACATGCAGAGGAATGTGGTTCGCCGTGCCTGCTGTCCTGGGATGCCCCAGGAGTATCCTGGGGCAGACCTGGTTCTGCCAAGCAGCCATGACTCATGGCTCCATGGGAGCATCCAGCTGCTGTGTGCCAGACGTGCTGCCCTGTGCTGGGGTGGGCACAGAAGGTGGGACGTGGGGCTTTGCTGTGGTGTAGCCAGTGGAGATGGGACA
This sequence comes from Climacteris rufus, assembly GCA_013398175.1. Lineage (NCBI taxonomy): Eukaryota > Metazoa > Chordata > Aves > Passeriformes > Climacteridae > Climacteris > Climacteris rufus. Next base: position 122,559 of record VZRZ01001090.1, read on the forward strand.
GAGGTCTTAGCCTGATGGTTTCTCCTCCCCGTTGTCCCAGAGAAGGCTCAGAGACCAGGCAGCAGGGTGATGTGGACAAGCAGGAGGCATCTTCCCCCACCCCAGCATGAGAGCGGTGTGGAAAGCTGCTCTTGCAAAGAGGCACCCTGCATCCTGTTCCCAAGCTGGTGCTGAATAATTTGCCTTCAGCCCTTTTCTACGAAGCACCAACTCTTCTGGTGCTCAGGGATCCCTCAGTGTTAGCAAGGGGGTCTCTGATGCCTCTTCACTGCGTGGCTGCTGCTCCCATCCCTTCCTAGCAATGGCTGCTATTAATATCTCAGAGGCTGTTCCCCTGCCCTCTTCCTTCCCCTGCTGAGGATAAACCAGCCTGATCTCTGCACAGGGAGCACCGTGAGAAAAGCCAAAGCCTGGAGCAGTGTGTGTGCTCTGGGCTGGCCAGGGGAGGCAAGGTCTAGTGCTCTGGCTGGAGACCTCCTCCCCTGCCTGGTGCTTACTGTAAATGTGTGCAAGATGAAACCCCAACCAGAAAGCATTTCCTTCCTGCCCCTTTAAGTGGATCAGCCTTCTGTGAGGGCTGTGGGGAGTTAGAAAGAGCTGATTTTGCCTGGGTCTGGTCAGCAGGAGACTGTGGCAGGGTGGGAGGGATGCTTCAGGGGAGTTGGGCTGCAGAGACTGGTTCCCTTGGGCTGTGGCTGTGCATGATCTCATGGTTTGAAATGCTTTTGGGGGCACTAGGGTGCTGTGCCCCAGATGTGCACAGTGTCAAGGTGCTGGTGCATTAGCAGGTGGGGTGACACTTTCAGGGGGGATGAAAATAGCTCATCGCGTGGGTTTTTCTCAGAAAACTGTCCAGCTGACAGTGGAGCGGGGCTGGGGAGAGGGAAGCCTGCGTGTGGGAGGCGCGGGGAGGCGAAAGGTTGCGCTCGCCTCCTTGGTCCAGGGCTTTCGGTGCATTAAAATGCAGTCACTGTGACTTCAGGCCGGTCTCCAGCAACGTGCCGGGACATGTCTCTCAATGGGGGCTCTTGATGCCGGTCCCTGGGCTGAGCTGCAGGTGTCTGGAGCCATTCCCACAACAGGCATCTGCCCTTTGCGGCTTCCTCGCTCCGGTTCCACCTTCCTCCTCCTCCTCACCCTTCCTCCCCCTCGTATTTCCAAGCTGCTCCCTCCGTTCTGGCTTTCCGGTGGCTGCAAACAATGTCCTTATTCACTCGGTAGCTGGGATTTGGCGGCGCGGGGAAGGCCTGGGCGCAGAGGAGGAGGAAGGAGCGACGCAGAGAAGCGAGCGCGCCTGTCCTGGGCCAGCCGGCCAGCTGTCGTTCAAGGCTCTCTGTGGGGCAGTCTGGCTCTCTACTCCCCTGGTTTCCTACAGGAACGAGGGCTGTGCACTCCTGTGGTTGGTCCGTCTACCCTGCCATAGTACCCTCCAAACCCACAGACAGTTTTGGCAGAATTTTTTGGGAATTAGCATCCTGCAAGCATCTGCGGGAACTTGGTTGCTCTTGCAAGGCCCTGAAGGATTCACAGCACTTAGTAGACATCAGAGAAGTGGCATGGGCTTCACTTGCCCTATGAACACAGTAAGGCTTTTCACTGCTCCAGTCCTTGTTTAAAGCCAGAGCAGCTCAGCAGGTCATGGGGCACCGCTCTGCCTCTGGTGAAGCTGCCAGGCTCCTTCCTGATCCTTCTGGGAGTCAGTCAGGGGCTGGTGAGCACTTGAGCCCCCAGGGAAGGGGTGGCACAGCTCTCCACTGCCAGCTATCCCTGGGAGGCACACAAGGGCCCTGGCCAGTTTCAGAGAACACAAAACCTTGGGGCATGTCATGGGATTTTGCTGCCCTGATGCCGGCCCCAGGGCAATGGGCTGCTGGGGGCTGCAAAGGGGGGATGAGGGGAGTGCTGAGCCTCAGGCAGGGCAGGGGCATAATCTGCTGTTATCGTGGGCTTAACAGTGAGCACAGACTTAGCTCTGCCCTTTGGGAGACAAGCCTAAGACAAGCCGGGGAGACATCTTGTCCACAGATTACTTCCTGCCTGGGAGGTCTTGGGTGGGTGGGTGTGAGCTGCTTCCCACACCCCAGTGCCTCCATTTGTAGTGAGGGTTTGTCCAGCTGGCTGAGCTGGACCTGATGCTTGTGGTGCTGCAGCCATGCAGTGGTTCCCAGATGAGAGCCTATATCAGAGCTGTTAAACTCTTTATTACTATCTTCCTGTCTTGTGGCAGCAGGCATTTAATTTTGCAGTTCTTTGCTGGGGCAACTCTGTCCCCCAGCAGACATTCCCCATCCCCTTCTTGGCAGGGTGGATGTGTCCCACGCTGGTGCAGTAAGGTGTAGGCAGGGCAAGCACAGTTTCCCTCGTGGTGTTTCCTCCCAGCAAGTGTTGTGGATAGCAGTGGTCAGCAAGCCTTCCCCCAGCACAGTCCCACGCAGATCAGCTGTGTGCATCCTCCCTGCAGTGAGACCTTGCAGCACTTGTTTTGCTTCCTGCAGAGATGTCCCTCCAAGTAGTGTTTCCCTCCCAGTGCATGACCTTAGTACCCCAAACCTGTCTGACTTGCCACTATGGCTTCCCAGGAATCACCCTGCTCTGCCTGCACAGGAGTGCACCCTCACTCCCAATGGGCAAACAAAGGATAACCTCCCCTCCTTTGTCCTTCCACATTCAGTAGTCCAGCTCCCGTGTAGGGTTGATGCCCACAGGGTGTTTGCCAGCTCCCTGCAATGGGCTCAGCCCTTTTGTTACCCACACTTTACTTTTTTCCATGAGGAGGGGGGAGATAACGTTCATTTCCCACAGAATAAACTGGTGTCCATGAACTAGCCCTATCTCACTGGGACATGCGGGGTCATGGTGGATCAGCCACTTACCCCAGCCACCAATTAATTTATTAATTAATGAGATGAATTCACTCTCAGCTGATGCTGGAATATGGAGCATTTTTAGCATGCGTTTCGCAAACCGGCGACTTGTCTCAGAAAAGACAGACTGGGATCAGAGTTGCTCATAGCCCAGGAAGGGTGCCTGTGCAGAGGGAGCCTCAGTTCTTCCAGCATCAAGGTCATGCATGAAATATGAGAAATTACCCCGAGAAATTCTGATCCTGGAGGAGGAGGAGTTCATGACTTCAGAAATACCAGATTTGGGAGGGGATGGAAGGGAAAGGATATATTTTCCTTTTCAAAATACCTAAGGAATTCAGCCTGTGCTGTGTAGACAATGAGATTTTGCCCCTCAGTGCCGGAAGGGGTAATTTATACCCCTGTATCTTGTTAAGGTTTTGTTGCCATGGGTGAAAAGCCCTCCCATTCCACTGCAATCCCAGTTTTTAAATCACCCTAAAATCAAGAGAGTAGCTCAAATGTGAGGTTTAAAGAAAGCGCTGTATTCTCTCTGATTCCTCTGGCTTTAGGTTGGATTTTGGTCACTTTTTCCAGTGGTGAGGGGCTATTAAGTTAACTTATATGTATAAAAAGTTATTTACATATATATGTTTTTGTGTATATTTGTGATTTCATATAGTTGTACGATTCCAGGAGCGGAGCAGTCTGAGGTTTGTTACAAAACACAAAGGTTGGCAGCTCTGCCATGGCAGCTGCAGGGTGATGTCCGGGGCTGTTCGATGCCTCCCTCGGGGGTCCCTCACACCAGTGGGGCTGGCAGGGTGGCCTCTGCTCGCCCGGCATCTGCCCGTGATGGGAAACTCTGCTGTCCCCTGCAAGAGCATCCTGGCAGCATCGGGGGGAAGGGCAGTGGCTGCCTCGGGTATGTCAGATACCTGATGTGTACGACGGAGTGGGAAGGGGATTTGGCCTCTGTGCCCGGCAAGCTGTCAGCCTCGGATACTGTCCTATGCTTCTACCCATTCCTGTCACAGCTGGCTAACAAGGAAGTAGAGCAGAGGATTGAGCTGCTCCCGGGGAGCCTGCTGGACTCAGCCCTCCTCTAGGTGGGCTGGTGTGGGATGGGTCTGCTCGTGGTGGAGGTGGCGAATCTGCGTCAGGGAGGGAGGCGTAGGGAAGGGCTCGGTGCAAAGCTCGCTGTGTCCTTTGGCTCCCCAGCGTGGGGAGTGAGCAGCTCAGCCTGTGCTGCACGGCCTGTCCAGCTCCCACACTCACTTGGCCTCCTGCAAGCAGGGATGCAGGAAGGCATCTCTTTCCCTTGAGCAGGGTTGCTGCCTGCCACTTCTCAGCCCGGCTACATGGGACTGTTGCCCACCCACCCCACAGCATTGCCTGGTGCTGGACCCAAAACCCTGTCTGAGCCCCTTGAAAAGCCCCCAGCAGCCCACTCTCAGGCCTGGCTGCTGGCACAGGGCCTGGGATGTGGTTCCTGCCTGCACCCTTGGTTCTCTCCAAACATGATGTTACACTCACTCTCCAGAGCTCAGTTCCCACTGTGTTTAACCTGGGAGCAGGCTGCAGCCTCCTGATGCTGCAGCAGCACAAATAACAACCCTTTTACAATGAAAAAAGGAGATTTTTAACATAGGCATCAAATCTTTCTCCATGTGGATGCTCCCACCTCTTCACTTAGTCTGAAAACCAGCAGCAGCAGTGATGCCCTTGGATGCTGCAGGCACCTGTGTTTCTGTACGCATGCGCAGCAAATGTCCCCCCGTGGGCTGGGGGTCTGTGTTGCTGTGGCTGCCCCTTGGCCCCATGTCAGTGGATGTGCTGTCTGTGTGTCTGTCTGCATGTGCCTGGGTGGGTGCACACGCGTGGGCCCCAGGCAGGCATGTGGAGTGCGCCTGTGAGTGGGAAGCCGGGTTTTTTTAGCTCCTCGTTATTATTAGTGGTAGGAGCCCAGCGACAGTGAGGCTGGAGGTGCCCGAGACCTTAAGAAAAACAACAGGAGGGAGGAGGCTTCGCATTCCTGCTCCTGAATTGAGTCGGAGGTGACAGCCTTTCCCTGCAATGCAATTAATCCCGGCAGCGCCTCTGCCACCCTCCCCCTCCCGCCTCGTCCAGGAATTAATTACTTGATTATGAATTCCCGAGTGGCGGTTTATAATAGCAATAATCCCCTCGAAATTCATTCTCACTGCCGGTTTCTTCCCATCTCGCCCCCATCATTGAGCCTCTAACGCCACATCTCCGTGCTGAGCAAAGCCCTGCTCCTTGCCCTGCTGGTGTCCTGGCTTTTACCCCAATAAACTTGAAGGGCATTTGGAGTTGATTCTGAGGGGTATTTTGGGAAGGCCTGCTCCTGCTCTCAGGGATGGAGCCCTTCTCTGATGGGCAGTGGGTTTCTCCTAGCTGGGAAGCGCGTGGGAGTGATAGCTGGGGATAAGGTTTTGTCCCAGTTATTCGGCTGATGGCCCAGGCCCAGCCCCGAGGAGTGGGGCTGGGGGCTGGCAGTGTGACAGGGGGAGGCCCTGTTCCTCCTCACACTGTCCCTCCTGATTATGCTGACGCTGGCTCTGGGGCTTGTCACAGAGGCGGGGAAGGGAGAAAGGATTTGGCGTGGCGTACAGGGGCACGAGGGAGGTGGTGATGTCTCGTAGGAGCCTGCTGGCGATGGGTGATGGGCCTTGAAATGGTGCTGCCTTCGTGGGAGATGAGCTTCTCTGTGTATCCCACAGGGTCCCCAGGGCTTGGCCCTGACCCAAGCCCACTGACCAGGCTGCAGAAAGTTACATGAAGGGCTGCCCCCACGCAGGGAACCCAAACCAAGGTCCCCAGCAGCTAACACAGCCCGGCACACGCAGCCCCTCTGCCGTTTCTGCCACTGAAATAACGAGGTTCCAGCTCCACGAGCTGCATGTGGGCTTTCAGATGGGCAGTGGCATCCTGCTGGGAAAAGGCACCGTCCCTCCTGAACCACGTGGGCAGAGCCGGTGTGGGCAGCACCGACGTTCACTGGCACACGCGGCCGCTGGGCTCTGACCATGCTGCTTTCTCCCATCTCTGCAGAAGATGCTGATGAAGCAGCAGGACCGCCTGGAGGAGCGGGAGCAGGACATCGAGGAGCAACTCTATAAGCTGGAATCGGACAAGCGGCTGGTCGAGGTAAGCAGTGCTTCACCCTGCCACAGCCAGTCCCGGGGATTGTCACCCCATGGCACTATGGAGACAAGCTCCTGGGACATGGTAGGCAGGGAGGAAGGCAGATATGCAGGGGAGGAGTAGCAAGACAGAACTCCTGCCTCCATTTCAGCCTTGTCAGTCATCCTTTTGGAGGACAAAATGTGTGTGGACCTGTCCTGCAGCCTCATGGGTCCTGGGGTGATTTGGGAGGTGAGGAACAAGGCTGCCCTTGAATATCAGATGGCCCACCCTGCCCTGAGCTCAGCACAGCCTTCCCCAGGAAGAGAGTGCTTGTGGTCCTTAAAGCCTCATGGTTTCCCAGAGCATGAAGGAAAGGGTTTTGGAGCATGAAGTGTCTCCAGACTGGGCTGGGGCTGAGGATGCAGATGGGGATGGGAAAGGGGATCCAGATGGGGCTGGGTGGGTTTTTCAGGGCAGCACACCCGTGTCAGTGGTGTGACAGGTTGTTGCTTGGCATTAGGTCTCTGGAGGTGATCCCCACACAGACTCCAGGAAGTAGGTCCAGGGATCTGCTGGACCAAGCAAATCTCTGCAGTGCCCCTGTTGGGTCTCTGGCATGTAGGAGTCCCATGTGGTAGCTGACAGCAAGGTTTGGTCTGTCTGGGTGTTGCAAGAGAGCAGAGCTGGGGTGCAGCTTTCAGGTTGCATTCTCCACTGCTGGGGAAGGGACCCAGGTGTCCTGGGACATCATGGAAGAGGTTGGAGGGCACAGAGGGCCTGACCCTGCTCCTCTCCCCAGGAGAAGGTGAGCCAGCTGAAGGACGAGGTGCGCCTGCAGTACGAGAAGATGCACCAGATCTTGGACGAGGACTTGCGGAAGACCATGGAGATCCTGGACAAGGCCCAGGCCAAGTTCTGCAACGAGAACGCGGCCCAGGTTTTGCACCTCAATGAGCGCATGCAGGAGGCCAAGAAGCTCCTCAGCTCTGTCCAGGTCATGTTTGACAAAACTGAGGACATCAACTTCATGAAGGTAAGACAAGCTACCCATGCTGGGACCAAGACAGGGGCTGTGGGGAGGCCTGGTTGTGTGGGAAGAACTGGGGAGGGATGGTGGGGGTGGGGAGTGGGCTGGGGCCACTGGCAGGTCTGGCTGATGCCTCCAGAGGGCTCAGCAGTGAGAGAAGGCAAGGAGGAGTGGGACAGGCTCAGTGCTGGCCTCAAATGAGGAGGTGCCACAGCTGGAGATGGGGCTGGACCAGCTGTGCTGGGGGAAGGGGACTCAGCACCCATGGGCAGACTGTTCCCTCCTGGGAGGCTATAGAGGCTGACACTGAAAGGGAAGGTGGCCATCACAGCAGGGACTGGCCTTACTGACCAGAGCTTCTCCTTCCACTTCTAGAACACCAAGTCTGTGAAAATCTTAATGGACAGGTAAGCACAGTGGGACAGACATGCCTGGGGGAGAGGGCGTGTTCATATTCACAGGGGTGGCAGCACAATGTCCAGAGGAAGACCAGGGCCAGGGATGCTACAGGGCCTGGGAGAGGCATGTGCTGTGCCTCAGCTTCCCTCTGTGTGGGAGGATGAAAAATCCCCTTGTGCAGCCATTTAACAAGGTCCTCCCCTTGGACTAGGGGAAGCTTAGTGCTGTGCTTGTGGGAGGAGAAGAGCTGGGACCCAGCACCCCAGCCTGGGTGGGACCAGCCGGTTTGGGGTGCAGGGCTCAGTCCAGCTGGGCAGAGACAGGACAGGGGGATAAAGCCAGTGCTGGTGGAGCAGAGGCGAGGTGGGATGGCCATGCAGTGGGGACATGGACTGCAAGGGGTGTGCCCTGGCAGGGGACATTCACAGCAAAGCTGGACGGGGAAGGTCTTGTCTGACAGAGACAGCCAGCTTGGCTCTGCCCTTGTGCCCTCCATCCTAGGGGAGGGGGCTTGGCTCCAGGAGGGTGTGGGGAAGGACCTGTCTGACCTTCTTCTGAGTCCAGCTTGTCCCTCATGCCTCTTCTCTCTGCCCATGCCATCTTCAACAGGACCCAGAACTGTACAGGTGGAAGCCTGCCCCCACCCAAAATCGGCCACCTCAACTCCAAGCTCTTCCTGAATGAGATTGCCAAGAAGGAGAAGCAGCTGAGGAAGTTGCTGGAAGGTGGGTGAAACCTGAGGGCTGAGGGGTGTGGGTCATGGGACGTCACTACCTCCCGTATCCATGGCTGGCTGCTCTGCAGATCCCAGTACAAGAGGATGGGGAGAGCTGTTGGGGGCAGGGACCCCTGGAAGCCCATCTGCAGGGATGTGGAGAGTGATGAAGCTGGCTCCTGACTCTCCCAAGGGTATTTCCTTTGGCTTGTGAAATGACTGTTTTGGGGTTACACAAAATCCTGAAATACAGGCCTTTTTGGGGGGCTGGCCATCAGCAGGAAAGGTCAGTGGGAAGATGGGGGTCAGCATGTGGGCAGGGAATCCAGAGGCTAGCATGGTCCCACAGCCCCCAGCCAATGTCTGGGAGCAGACCATGTCCTGCAGAGGCTTCCGAATCCTCTCTCTTTGGGGAATTTGTGTTTGTGCCCCAGGCTGTCCTGCTCTGGTCCTGTTAGGGACTGTGTTCACGAGCTGTTCGCAGAGCAGCACCCGAGGCTGCTCCTGCTGGTGAGGGCCCAGAGCTGAGCCTGCAAGTCCACCTGCACAGGGCTGTGTCTCCTGTTTGCTGCTGCTGGCGTGGGCTGGGGGACCCTCTGCTCACACGGGGCTGGAACGCGGGGCCGGGGCTCTGCTGCAGGTTTGGATCGGCGGCCGGAGCACCCCGGAGCTGTGCCGTGCTGTGCTCGATGCGATCTCCCTCTCCTGTTCCCCTCCACAGGTCCTCTGAGCACCCCCGTCCCCTTCCTGCAGAGCATCCCCATGTACCCCTGCACCGTCAGCAACTCCGGCGCGGAGAAGCGCAAGCACTCCACCGCCTTTCCCGAGGGCAGCTTCCTCGAGCCATCGTCCGGGACTGTGGCGAGCCAGTACATGAGCCAGGGCGCTTCGGCTGGCGAGGGGCAGTCTGCACAAGCCATGGTGCCTTGTAGCTCCACGCAGCACATAGTTGGACTTCCTAGCGGCCCGCAGCCGGTGCACTCGGGCTCCGTCTTCAACCCATCTCACTACCCCAACACCACGTCATCTCAGCAGTCCGTGCTCTCCCAGTACGGCGGGCGCAAAATCCTCGTCTGCTCCGTGGATAACTGTTACTGTTCCTCGGTGTCCAACCACAGCGGGCACCAGCCCTACCCGCGGTCGGGGCACTTCCCCTGGACAGTGTCGTCGCAGGAGTACTCGCACCCGCTGCCGCCCGCCCCCGCCGTGCCCCAGTCGCTCCCGGGACTTGCCGTGAGGGAATGGATTGACGCATCCCAGCAGCACGGGCGGCAGGATTTCTATAGGGTCTATGGCCAGCCGTCGGCCAAACACTACGTCACCAGTTAACCGTCACACTCTCCGGAGAGTCCCGCTCGATGACGAGTTCAGACAGAAAAGTCTGGGTTGGTTTGGCTTTTCTTCTTTTTTTTTTACCCCTTTTAAATCAAACCCAATTTTTTCCCTGCCTCACGCCCCTCCAGGATTTTGGGGAGGGTTGTTCTATCATATCTCTTTTTTTTTTTTTTAATTCTTTAAAAATGAAATAATAATTGTTTTTTCATTTTAATGCCTGTTTTTAATTTAATTTTGGAAGTCCTTCCTGCCCCTCGCTGGGTAAACACGAGGGAGAAATTACCGAGAAGAAATTGATGGGGATTTCAGTAGGACATCTGGGTCTGTGCGTCGTGCTCTTCCTCGCTCCTCTCTGCCTTTGGAAAACTTCAGAAGGGACAATGGCACCTTCTCTCTTTCTATTTCTCCGAGTTCATTTTTTCTGGTTTGGTTCAGTTTTTCCCCTTTCTCCACCCCTTTCTTTCCCTTTTTAAAAAGAAAAAATAAGAAAAAATCTATCATTGATTCAATATGAAATGATACTTGTAGATTTTGGGTTTGTTACCTTTTTTTTTTTTAAAGGCTGTTTTTTTTTTTTTTGTGTTACAAGGCCACTTCTCATGCATATTGGCATTTTTTTTCCTTCTTTCAGAGATTTGTAAATACACAATGGCAGGAAATTTAATGCACAAAAAAAAAGGGAAAAGAAACTTTAAAAAAAAAACACGAATAAATAAATAAAAAAAAATCTGTTCTAGTTTTCAGGAGGGGAAGCGTGGCCAAAACGCACCCCCCTCCTGCATATCGCTGATGCAACTTCCTGTAACAAGCACTTTGTATAAAAAAAGTGGACTTCCTGCTATAAGGCACAGGTATTTATTCTGTAACCGATTTTAGATACACACACACACACACACACACACACACTCAAAATATTCAAATAAATGTGATCACTTAGTGCAAACGCCTCGCTCTGCTGCAGCTCTTCCCCCGGGAACGCCAGCTCCGGCCGGAGGCTCCAACCTGCCGCGGGAAGGAACCGCTGCCCAGGCCCGCAGGGGCCCGCACGGTGACGGGGTTTTTGCGGAGGGGCTGTTGGGGAGGAGCAGCTCAGGAATGGGGCGGCAGCGGGTCCCAGCTGCGGGGCAGGTTCCCACCAGCGCCCATCCCGTGTCCCAGCCCCGTGGAGAGGTGTGCTGGAGATGTGGCTCTCCACCGGCTCCCTCCCAGACGGCGAGGATGTGAGTCAGGCTGGGAGCCGGCCGGGCCGCATCCTGCCCATAGGCTCCAGAACAATCCCCATTGTGGGATGGGGACTGGGTCGGAGACAGCAGCTTTCCTGACTGCCAGCATCCACCATTCCGGCCACCCTGCTGCCCTGGCACCCAGCCCTTGAGACTTGGTCCCCACTGCCCTGTGGGGCTTTGTGGGTGCTGGCAGCACCCCGGGCTGCTGCAGGGACCCTTTGTCCAGGACATGCAGTGGGGCCGTGGGCTGGCCTGGCTGGGGCTGTGCAGGGACAATCTTTGTCTGGGGAAAACAAGGCTGACTTCATAAAGCAGAGCAGTGTCCTAGAGGCAGGAGGGGTTTTCCATTGCTCTCTTTGGGCTTGGCTTTACTTTTCTCTTGGTTGCAAAACACCCCTGGTTTAGTTCCGGTTTGGATTCCCCCTGTGCTGCTTCAGTGGGAACTGGGAAGGGGAGAGAGTCTCAGTGAGCTGAAACAGGGCAACAGGGGGTCCGAGGGATGGGGACCCTCACACTAACACCCCCCATTCCATTCCAACAGAGGTGGCAGCAAATCCCTGGCCAACTTCTCAGGCAGCGCTGGGGTGGGGAGCCAGCACCTCCTGCCCTTGTGTGTTCCCATACACGCAGGCTGCAGAGGCTGGCAGCTCAGCCCCTCTGTCCTGCCAGATTCTTCCCAACCCTGTCCTGCTTGGGCTCTTCAGAAAACCCCCATTGCACTGGGATATTTGTGGGTGTGCTTCTCAGTCACAAGCAAAGCATCCCCCAGGGCAGCAGGATGGAGCAGGACGCTCCCAGCTTCTGCAGGGACCCCACGAAGCCTCCCCTCTGTGTTCACAGGGCCGGCTGACGGGGTAAGGAGCAGCCCCAGGGTGACAGGGACACAGGTGAGATGGGTGACGTCCCTTCCCATGGAGGGGGGTTCCCAGTGCACAGCCAGAGCCACCCCCACTCCAGGGTGCTCCCCAGTCTGGCCCCTATGCTTAGTGCCTCCAAGTCTGACTCCCCAGCTGCCCTCCTCCTCATCACCATCCTCTTCCTCCATGGCACAGCTGCCTCCTCCTGTGACAGCAGCAGCTGCTGGCCTCAGCAGATAGTAAAACACCTGTCACCTATTGATGGGGGGGACATAGGCACAGCCCCCACCCCACAGGGTGACCCCCAAAGGTTTGGGACCCTCCCCACCATGGGCCAGTCTCACCCCATGCCTTTGCTGGAGGGACCAGCCCAGAAAGATCTGGTGCCCCTTGCAAAGCAGAGGGGCCACAGCCCCTGTCTTGCCTACCCCCCAATCCAGGAAGAGTCCCCTGGTGTCCTGGGTGTCCCAGCTTCCTGCAGCACCGTGCCATCCAGCCTGGTCTGCTGCTGGTGGTGAGGAGGGAGGCACTGGCCCCCTGGGGTCACCCTGTGGAGCAGCGGGAGGAACGTGTGCCCATGGCCCCGTTGGGATAATGGTGTCCTGAGAGGGGAAGCGCTGATGCTCGGATGCACAGCGGGGTTTTCTTGATGGATGGCTCTGTCCGGGGGGTGGGGAAAGCAGGGGGAGCAGAGGCACATCCATGAACAGCCCGAGTTGTGAATGGAAAGAGACGGATTAGGAGCCAGGTGAAAACATGTCACACGGCGGAAAGAAAAATGAGCAGCTGGGCCAGACCAAATTGGTGTCTGATGAAGGACGTGGGGCCTGGTGGAAAAAGGATCCTGGGGCTGGCGGTGCTGCATGGGGGAGGCTGATGGGGAACAGCTGGAGCTGGACACGCACATCTGGCGGAGCAGGGTGACAGGAGAGGCGATGGCTGCCGTAACCACCGTGCCATCAGCCACCCCACTCAGGCCACGGGGCCATGGCTCATCCCTTGGATCGGCACAGCAAGAGGAGCTGATGCTTCACTTTCAGGGTGATCCTGGAGAGGGGGCACAGCCCTGTGGCCCTGCCCTTGGCAGGGATTTACCCGGTGGGGTTCAGGCTCTCCTGTGCCAAGGGGTCCCCAGGTGGAGGAGCCACTGCCTCTTCCTCCGTTTGCATACATGTAAATAAGCAATCAACATAATGAGGGCAAATGCAAACCAGGCTTTCAGTTTGCAACCAGGTCCTATTTTTAACCTTAGAGAAGGGTTTTGGCAGGAAGCTGCAGGCCCTGCTCTGGTACCCGTCAGCATGTCCGGCTGTGTGGGTGCTCACACTGATCCTTCACCCCACAACACCGCTGACCCCACGACCACCAGTGGGTCAGTGCCTGTTGCACTCTGTTCCACTTACCAAAGCAAACAGCAATCTCACATCTTTGTGGAAAGATGGACCACACAATATCACGCCCTGCCTCACAGGAGTCTTTTTGGGCAGCTGTCCCACCCAGTGAGCCCCAGGTCCTGCTTCCAGCCAGGGTGTGCACCCTGGCATCGCCCCCGGCGCCTGGGGAGCGAAAGCCCCATGCCTAAACATGAGGGTATATTTAGACGGTGTCAATTTAAGTTTGCACATCAACCTTATAAATATGAAAGCCCATCTCCATGAGATGTTTAAGATACCTCATCAACCCTTGGAAAATATGCAGGAATATTAATTAGCCAGATTTGGGTATTATCTCATAATGAATAAATGAAGAGACTCACAGCCTAAGATGAACCACTGGTGGCTCATTGGGTTTTGTTGCTTTCTTTTAAGAAAAGTGTGTTTCTGAGGTAATTCACTAATTTTAACCCAGGCTGGCACAGGGGCCCAGAGCATGCTGCCGTGCTGGGGCTGATCAGGGTGGGACACAGCAGACTCCTCCTTAGGTGGACCCTAAAAGCTGGTGTTTTACACCCCCTGATTTGGCCCCAGCTGGCTGCACCACCTCTGGGGACAGAGGGACAGGGACAGGGACAGATCTGGTGTCCTGTCCTGGCTGCAGTACTCCTGGGCCCAAGATGGAGGCAGAAAGTGCAGCCCCACTTCTCAAAGTTTTGTCTTCTTCCCTTCCTGCCCTCAATCCTCACCTCCTGCCCTCCTGCTCTGCTCCCCTGGCTGCTTCACTCCCTCCAGCTGGGCCAGGATAGGAACTTCCCAGTTGCTGTAGAAACCCAGATGAAGGACACACTTCAAACGAAAATGCCAAACAAGAAATGGCTTTGTGTGCGCCCGGATGGCTGCTTTTCCTTGCCAGGATGCAGTGGCTTTGGGGCCTTTCTTTGGGACAGCCTGTGTGGCCGGGGGGGGGCTGTAGGGACAGTGGTGGCTCCCTCACAGCCACAAACTTTGAGTTAAGCAGCAAGCAGGGGCCACTGGGGAAAGGACCTCAAAGGTCTCCGTCACCCATGGGATGCTGCACCGTGGGATGCAGCAGCCATTGGGGTTTTGAGATCCCTGCCAGCTCTGGCATCATCTCCCCATCTGGTCTTACAGCTGAGGCACCCCTGGGACTCCAAAGGCCATCACCACCTGGTTTGCAAGGTTTTGGGGTGGTGGAGCAGTTTCCAGCTGGTGGCAAGAGGCTCAGGGCTGAGCAGGGGGCAGCCGGGCAGAGGGTGGGGACACCAGCACAAGGCTCAGGGTCCAGGTGGGATGGCCTAGGTGGTGGGCCAGGTGGCAGAGCC
>VZRZ01001090.1:138879-170118 GCA_013398175.1 Climacteris rufus
TTATTTTTTTTTTTTTTTTTCCCCTGCCCACACCCAATCCGCTCGGTTCCTTGTCCTTTCGGGAGCACTAAATTCATCATGTGGATGCAAAGCGGGGCTTGTGCGGGGAAGGGAGCCGCGGTTTGCTCGAGCAGGCGCATGCAAGGTCACACGCAGCCTCCCCATAAATTACGGCGTCCCACCGTAAACAGCAACAGGAGAGGGGAAGCGCGGCGGCTTCGGGGGCCGGGGGCCGCGGGGGCCGATACATAACGTTGTGACAAGTCAAACAACTCTCCGGGTGTTCACTTGCCAGAGAAATATTTTTCACATCCAATCCATTAGGCAAACAAGATGAAAAAGTATTCCCTACTTTGCTGAAAAAATACCAGGACTCGGTATAAAGCGTGCCTTAAAAAAAAAAAAAGAGAAAAGAAATTAAGTGTGACCATCTATAATGTTTTTTTTCCAGCAGCTCTGACAGCCTTCCAGGCATCCCAGCCGTGCAGGAAGGCAGCTGATGCTTTAAAGAGTTCTAACAATTTCTCGCTTTTTGGCCCGTGCGGGTGTTGCAGGAACAGTAATGAGTCAGATTAGTTGGAAAGCAACAACCTCAGATTCACTTCCCTCCCTCCAAACCCCCTCCCAATCCCACTTCACTGAACCAAACCCAAATAGTTTGCTGCTTTCCTTTTTCCCCTTCCCTTTTCCTGCCAGGTCAGTGGAGAATGTGTTTCATGACATGCTTTTTTTTAGACTGCAGCATGGTGTTTGAAACAAGAAGATCCTCTCAGAGTTTGCCTTTCTCACTGGCTGACTTTTCTGATAGTTTTGGACAAGTGAAAATCCAACGGAAAAAGGCTTCTTCCACCATTTTTGATCACTTCTGGTACCGGCAACCATTTCTGGTGGGAAGACAGGAGAGCGGTGGAAGAGCGTCTTCAAGGACTGACTGGGGACTCCTTGGCAAGACACAATCCTGTCAAAAATGAACCTGCTGAAGAAAAAAGGATCACCCCCGAACACCAGTTGTCTTTCTACTAAATTTTAATTTATTTCCTTTTTTTTTTCTTTTGACAAAGACATCTAAATTATACACTGAGTAACAACATGACCAGATATTGCAAATATCCCTTTTTGGTGAAATACAAAAAGGGAACATAAAAGAAAGAGCTTGCGTGGACCTGGCTGGCCCAGGGAATGCAACAGCTGCCACCTTTTGCTTTTGGAGAAGAGTAAGCATGTTGGAGTGGGCTGGTCTCATCCCAGTACACCTCATAAAAAGAGTCTGGTGACCAGTTACAGTTTTGACGGAGAGAGAAGTCATTAATGTGCAAGAAACATTACTAGTAGTAGGAAAAATGGGTGAAGGTTGCAAGAGACTTTGCAAGCATTCTCCAAGGGCAGGGGGAGACATTCTCCAATGGAGCTGCAGTGGAGGACACGGCCACAGCTGGGGGAGGACACAAATCCCCACACCCGGGGCTCACGGTCAGAGCAGGGGCTGGGATTCAGGTTTGCTGGTGTGCCCTTGGAGAATTTCACTTCTCCAGCACCTCTCCCCTCCAGGGAACACAACGGGGCAGGAGCAGGAGAGGTTTCTTTCATCTATGGCAAAGGTAGAACCAGATTTAATAATGTGAAAGTGAAGCACGACAAACTCCCCACAGGAGGGGAATTGGGCCCTCTGACAAACATCCCGAGGCCTGGGGTGGGTCTGTCTGTCACGCTGAACCTTTAAATCATGGCTGGGTTTCTGCCACCAGAGGGGCTCTCGTTCAGCCGTGAGTCACCACGCCGGGGTGGCATTTAATGGGCTGTGTCATGCGGGAGGTCAGGAGAGAGGGACACAACAGTCCCTTCTGGCTTTAAAAATCGAGGAATTGATGCGACGTGTGGCAGAGCTCCACCCATACCAATGAGACGTTTGGTTCCCCAGCCTCACTTAAAGAAGGGCAAAGCCGAAGGAAGGACGGTGCTGGAAGGACAGAGCCCTGTGTGTTCCATTGCCACAAACCAGGGAGGGGCTGAGGGCTGGCAGGCAGGGGCTGTGTTGGTCGGTGCCGGGCGTTTCTGGCTGGCCCCAGACAGTTGTCCAGGTGGTTTTTAGCCAGGTGCAGCCCAGGGCACAGAGCCCTGCAGAGGGTATAGCAGATGTAAATACATTCAGATAAGGAGCAGCAAGTGAACAGAGCCTCAAATCCTTATACATTTTCACCAGGTTGCACAGAGAAATGTTTACAATACAATGAACACTTACAGCCATCACTGCAGGATGATATACTTAAGACATGGTCATTTTAACCCTCCACCTCCATCCTCCCAGCACAGCTCACTCTATCAAGGCCTTCCTCTCTTACTACCCCGCACAGGAAAACCAAATTAACTACTGGGTTACAGGTGACACTCTGGCAGGTACAGATGCACACAACCAATATGTGTAGTAGCTACATGCAAAAATAACGAATGAGCCAGCAAATGTTTCTGGATCCTGAGTTCAATAAGGCAATTTTTCCTTCCCAAATAAGCCATAGGAAAATTACTATGTATTTATTTTACACACATTTACAAGATTAACCAGTGCGAGACTAAAAAAACCAAATTACCCTCCTGGATGCTTTGCAGCTCCAGGAAGCCAACTGTGGCACTGGTGGGGTGTCACAGAGTGAATTTGCCACTGCAAAAAGAGTAGGGAGCAGGGAAGCACCAACTCAAGTCCCTGGCAAGTGAGAAGGATCAATGCATGAGCCTCCAAGGGGGCTTTGCCCTGTCCTGCTGGGCCAGAGGAGGGGTACCCAAGCATTTCCGTCTGCATCTGGCATGCAACGCGAGCAAATCCAAAGCCCGGGGAGTATCTGTTGTAAAGCTCTGCCACTCAGCCAGGACAAGCCTGCCCACAGGAAAGGGCTGCAATTCTTTACAACACTTGCATCAGGCAAATGCATTATTTGCAAGGAAAAGGTGATGCTGGGATGGATTTTTCCTCTTTGGACTGACCCTGGAACATGCCATGCTCAAACTTGCAGCGTTCCGATAAGCCATCGCAGCTGGGGAGTCACCGACCAAGCTGCATTTAAATGAACATCTCATCTTATGACTCCTTACTCAATCCATGCAAAGCCGGAGCTGTGTCACTTTGTGTCATTAGCGATTGCTTAACAGCTCACTTGAGCCCGCTCTTCCTCCCCACCCCACTCCCCAGTCGTCTGCTTTTTAAAGCAAGGCTGTGCTACTCCGGCATGCGTGTCCTGCCTCCCTGCTGGAGACAGATGCACTCGGAGGGTGCTGACTCACGGACGCAGGCGGATTAAAGTTGGATCGCTAAAGCAGTTGCTGTCCCAGCTGTCCCTGTGCCCCCAGCCACAGCAAAGACAGCTGAACTACACGCGGATCAGCCCTGAACCGCTACTGCACATCCTCATGTATGGGGGGACCCGGGATGAGCCCCTGATGATTTTGATCTGCCAAGCTGTAACACGTAGGCAGCCAGGGGCTGCTTCAAGTACAGGGCAGATGTTTGTGCCGTGAGGTGGAGATGTCCAGGGGAGGGAAGGAAAAAAGAGCTGGGAGCTCCAGGGGTGTCAGCCGTCTGCCTGGGTCCATGAGTCAACCCGCTGACGCGTGGTAAAGCCACATGCTTTGGTACATGCAGCCTTCCCCATCCTGCGCCACCGTCCGTCTCCGGGAGGTGGAAGGGGTAATGCGGTCCCCAGTCATTCTCTGGCCTTTTGCAGGCAGGCAGCAAACAAAGCTGGCAAGCAGGGCAGTGGGATTATTTTACCATCTGTGCATTAGACACTGGCCCAGGAGTCACCAAGCTCGCTTCATGCAGGACATGGCTGCTTTGGCGTGCTAATCACTCCTGCTCCCTGTCAGTCTGGGGCTAGATTTGAAACGGGGACAAGGAGGTGGAAAACACATTCCCTTTCCTATTTCAGCAACTGCATCCTTTTAGAGGAAAGCCAGCTCGGGGAAGAATGAATGCTCGTTTTAAAGAGCACTTCCCATCTGCTGTTCACCAGGATCCTCACCCTCCACCATGGCAATCCGCACCAACACCAGGCTGGGGGGACCTCAGGCCCTTGGGGAAGTCCCCCAAGTCCCTGGAAGCGCCAGGCAAGGCATGCTAAGGTGGTGGGGTAGGAGAATATATTTTGCACATTTCAGAAAAGGAAACCTGGGACCTGATATCTCATTCTGGAAAGTAATCATGGACTTAATTGCATTTTCCTGCAGAGTTGCCTTAACATCAAGGGAAAATCAACAGGGATTGTTCAACATCAAGACTAATCTCACATATGGAACTTATTGAACGGAGGAACAACGTTTTTGCTGGCTCAAGGTGAAATGCTGGGCTAAATTCTCCTTCAGCTGCGAGAAAAGCCCTAGGCACACTCATCCTGCATTATTCCAACTGTAAAGAGCTTCAATTATACACATATAACCCCTCTCTCCCTTCTACAGCGGTGTCGCAATGCAACAGTGCCTCGTTATCATCAAACTCCTCTTTTATGGCTACAGGAATATATGGAAGTCTTCTACCCTCGTTACACAAATGACTCCTTAGCAGCTTTATTTTAAGAAACTACCCACAATTGGTAACACAACTGCATTTTATCTGTCACTGAGGGGAAGCTGTGACTGACGCCCGAGCGTGTCCTCAGCAACCGCGCGTACAGGGCAGCTCCTATGCATCTAAGCAACTACAGTAACTCACCACTCCCTCTGCTCCACACTGAATCAGTCTTGCTTCTGCTTACAAACTTGCTTGCTAATCAGACATTTAATACTATTTATGCATAGGGAGGAAATATGTAATTCCTTTATTGGGATAAAAAAATGATACTAAAGAGCAGGTCAAGTTCCAAATCCAGCAGTAGGCTTAAACCGATGTTGTTCCCTTTTTTCTCTCTTTTTTTTTTTTTTTTTAACAGCTGTAGCTGTGCACAGATGGAAAAACATTTGGTCAGAAAGCAGCAAATTAGTGTTTTCAGGCTAGAATTCTGCTCCCACCGCTCCTCCATTTCCATGCAGCTCAGAATGCTTTACTTCTTCTTAGCACTGACATTTTTGCACACCCAATTCATGCCGTCCTTCAGACAGAGAAAGGTAACGTTAGTCAAACGAAAGGACAAGGAATCCCCTAATCCCACCCCACACCCATTCTGCAAGCCCCGTGTTCTGCCTCCTCATTGACCCCCTGCCTGACCTTCTGTGCCCAAAACCACTGTGGGTTAAAAAAATAAGTGCTTCCTTGCTTGGTAGATGTTGTCACACAGAGGTTATTAAATCTTTCATCTGACCATAAAAAACATCATCGTCTCATCACGTTGCTTTGTGTAGGTCCTTCGAGGAAGGATCATTTTGCAGTCAAGGTACGTCAGTGGCAGATGAAGGCTCAATTCCAGGTTCAGCTACAGATGATTTGTGTAACCTCGGGCAAGTCATCTTATCTTTGAAACTGGATTTTAGGGGACTGTTTGTTATACAGTCTTCCCCCTGTTAAGAAAACAGCTCTAATTCTCCACTTATCTGCAAGCCTTGAAATCCAGATCCATGAAAGTCATTGCAATAACCAGATCTGGACCCTGCTCCCTGTTCCTCAGGGCCCTCAAGGGTCCCACAGGAGTTCAGTGAGAAGCAATGTGGTTGTGTTTTAAGAGGCTGATACACTCTTTAAGGTATCTCTGTAAAAATGTGTGGGTGACTTTTCTGGCCACTGCAAGCAGGACAGCAACACTTGTGCCTTGAATACCCAATTTGTGAGCTTATTGCTGAGATCCCAGAATGGGATATGCTACTGAATGCCAAGGCAACACTTCATCTGTTCCTGTCACTTATCTGTTAGGAGACGTGCACAACAGAGCGCAAGATGCACAGTCTCCTCATATTTGTGTCCCATCAAATCCCTTACCCCTATCCTGCCTACAAGGTATCTCTGCTGACAGGGAGGCTGAAGGCAAAAGGTAAGGTTTTGTTCATGAGAGGGGAGTAGCACATCTTTGTGTCTGGAAATCAGGCAAATGTCACCTCAGAGTTCAGAGTGGGGAGATTTCACTGTATTATGTTCAGTGGTAATTTTGTATCACTACAACAATAGTTAGACCCTAAGACAGGTCAGAGCCTTTGGGCCAACATAGCTGGTAGCTCCACGGTAGCAGTGTTGTTGGTTTCCTAATCCCTTGTTCCCAGACTGCCAAAAGGCTGCCAAGGACCTCAACTTCCCCAAGGACAGATGGTCAAAGGCACAGCATGGCAAGTCCTTCAGCTGAGCTGAGACCCACTGCCGTGCTTCTATGCTGTCCCTCTGCCACAAAGGTGGTGCCCACGTCAGAGGGGAGCTAAAGAGTTAAGAGAGAAGAGAGGGAGTCCTCAGGGCTTAATCAGAAGCAGAGAGGTTCTCACTTGAAAATACCAATTCACCTTGATAACTGCGCTATGTGACACTTCTTATCTGAAGGGGAGCAGCAACTTTTGAAATCAGCCCTTGTTGCTGTGTTAAATAAAGAATAAGCGAGCCCAGTTTGTGCTGGGGTGCACATGAGGCTCTACACTAATAACACTTCTAACTCTAACCTTGGGGAGGGTTCATGTCTCCCGTTTCATTTATTTATCTCCACAGCAGAGATCAGTGTAAAACAAATTGTCTGAAATCCTCAGAGCAAATGGGAAAAGATGAGCGGTAGATTCATTTTAAGGCCCGGTAGCTTTGTGTCTTCCCCTTTCAATAACACTGATAACCTAGGTGTAAAGCATGTAATGCCTTAAGCAATCAATAGCATGGTTTAAAGCTTATCACTTTAGAGAGAGAGGGAGCGACTGATTCCCAGCATGAGGAATGCCAGGGCTTAACAATGGGGCTAGGAGGAGAGGTGTCAAGCCTTTGACTTGATTGTGTGCTTTAGAAATCTGCATGATTGCCTGCAAAGAGTAAAAATAAATAAATAACTAAAAATGCTCCCACAATGATTTCAGCTTTCCCTGCCTCGGAAGCAATAATCACATTTGCACACATCATGGCATACAAGGCAAGCAGAGCTCCTCATTCATTTTGAATGTAGGTTTATTTGCTGAACCAGAACAGCTGAGACAGCTTAAAGTAATAAATATCAGCTGACACCCTCTGCTATTCAGCACAGTAATCCCAGAAACAATACATCACTGCAAAACAACAAACACGCATCCTATCTTCTACCTAATCTGACCACAACCTGAATTCACAGTGATTAAAACTCTGCCTGCTGCCATGGGGGAGCCCGGCAAGGGGAAGGGCAGACCATTTCAGCACCAGCACGGCGAGGGTCATAAAGCAGAGTTTATGATGGGATTTACCATGGCTGGGAGCCTGGCTGCATGGAGCATTTAACGAGGGCAAAAGAATGACATAGCAAAATGCAAGAAGAAAGGTGAACTCCAAACACGCTTGAAATACGTAAGTAGGTCACCAAACTTTTAAAGCAGGAATAGATTTTAGGAACTCTCTTCTGGCATGAGTTAATTGACAGGAAAAATCACATTTAATTGTAAATATCTCCCTGCCTGACAGTGATTAAGGGAAAATTAACATGTTCAGCTGTATCAAAAAGGTATGTGTAAGATGCCTTCTTCACCTACATCTGCAGCTTCTAGTGCAACTCTGTTGGGGGCGGGGGGGTGTGTTCTGCAGTGTCCCCAAATGCTTTGGAGAATACCAAACGCAATAGAAATTTAAAAAAACCCTAAAAGGTACGTTTGCAGTTTTTCTACCTAAGGTGTGAAGCAGAACAGAATGTTGGTAAGACAGAGAAATCCAGGGAAGCTGCTACAAACACAAAGAGCTGCTACGGGAAAGGCACACGGGAAGGAGGAAACAGTGCTTGAAAGAGCCAAGTCCTCAAGGAGTCAGCTGTAGTCATCCTTTGTCCCTACACACTCTGTCCCTATATCTGCATGCTTAAAAGAAGGCTCTGTGAAGAAAGTATAATCCCTATAGTAACATTTAGATCTTGATAGATGTCCTTGTGCTGCTTTGTTGAGACACAGAGACATTGGCAGGTACTCTGAGGATCGAGGCGGATACAGTATTAGTATTCCAGCCTCAAGTTAACCCTGGGAAAACTTAGCCAGGGAAAGATTTCAGATCTTTCAGCTTTGCCTCTCTTAGCTCCTTAACAAGCAGCTAGTAAACTTTACCAAAGCAAAGAGAGAGAACCCCAGGGAAGAGGATAACGCTCGTTGCAGAGAAATGCTGCTCGCACAACCCCGCCCTGCTGCAGTCCCAGCTGCTATTGTGCCAAGGGAGTTGTACTCCAGCGCCCTTTGGGAAAGTACTGGTAGAGCCTTCCCTGGGAGAAATAAAAAGTCCTGCTTAAGATTAGCCCACTGCTTGCTTATTCTCTGCATTATCAGCTTTGTGGCCATGGGAGTGAAGTAATCTGACTTCAAACACAGCGAACAAGTCCTTTCCACCCCATAAAAAGCCTTGCGATTTCTGCTCCCCTGCAAGCCAGGGATCAGGCAAGGCCACAAACTTGTGACCCCCAAGGTGACCTTCAGGACAGCAAAGCTTAATCCTTTCATGTAATCCTCTGTCTGCCATAACAAATTGGGTCAGGCAAGTGCAAAATTCTCCATCTCTAGCATTTTTGGTATGCGTTATTTTAAGTGTCACTTTCTTCTCCCTCTGCACAGCCAGGACTGTGCCTTCATTATCCGTCATTTCCTTGCACCTCCAGTCATCATACAGGCTGGCTTTTACAGGCTCCTGCCAGTACATTATCCATTGGGTTTTGCATGGGTGAAAGCTTATCTTTTTGTCCTCTGAGACCTTGTATCCCTGATGCAGCACTGTAGACTCCCTCCTTACCCTGCTTAAAAATCAGAAGACATTGCCCTGTAATCTGGAAACATGGTTGCTTTTCCTCAACAAGCACAGGCTCTGCCTGCCCCAGGAGAGCTGCAGTCATCAAAACTGGTTTTAAATCACATTTACAAGTAGCTTCAGAACCTTGTTAAGATGTAGAAGATCCCCATCCAGCCTGCCCTGGCTAAGACATTTTTAAGACAAAACCTAAGCTCTGCGGATACCACATTGCCAGGGGGGTCCTGTTCTGAATCCTGCCCTTATGAAAGAGCAGAATTGCAGTATAGACATAACTTAGGTCTTGGGCTTCATTTTCAACTGGGTTGAAACAGCTGGGGAGGAGACAGAGGCTCAGCCCTTCCCACAGTTCTTTGGGCCAGACAGGCCCTGGCATAAATTGGAGAAGTTTAGTGGCTACTCTCAGTTTCACTGGCTTTTAATGGTCTCCAGAGGGCCATTATGTTTGGGAGACTTTGGACACAATATGCTGCATCATCATTCTGGAGGACAGTTCCTCAGGGCAGGCTGAACTCCTGCTGCCTTGATTGGAGACTCTTGCTGCAGACAAGAAACAAGCTGCAGAGCACAGATCAGTCCCAAGCCTCGAGTCATGTGTAATATCACACCCTGGCCCCTAAATAACACCTTCAGCAAGAGAACAGGCTGCAAAGCAGAGGGGTCCTACTTGCTTTTACCCCACCCTGGCTGGCTGGGGTGGGATGTACGAAGCTTCTGCACACCAAGGGCTACAATTTGAGATCTGGGCACAAATACAGCCCCCAGAGAGCCTACGTGGCAGAGCTGTTGTGAGGCAACAGATTCCTTGTTCCTCTGCTGACATCAGTAGCCACCTCCCTCTCTTGCTGTAGCCTATGCCAGGGTCTCTGTGTAGGCTGCTCAGGACTCTACTCCAGAGGCAGAGCCCAGATGGCTGTGGCAAGTAAAGGCTTTCCTGCTTTCATAACTAGGGCTGAAGGGTAAGATCAGACCCAAGCAGGCATTCTGCTTGAAAAAGCCTCGATGGCACCATGAAGTCTGATTAACAAGACAAGTGCTGCCCACGGTTACAGTCGGGAGGTAATGAAGTCTTCAGCTGGCATAACAGGGGCTGCCAGCTGGCATCCAGAGACACTACATGGGGTTTCCAGTTAACCCAGACACCTCTCTTCTAAGCCTGCTCAGGACACTGCTGGGCCCCTCTTCCAGAGTCCCTAATGGTTAATTTTAAAAGAGAAGATGACTATATGGATTCCCCCTTTAATTAACAGTTTTATTAAATAACCCATTTCAAATAATAGTTAAATTCTCTAAATTTATATCATTCTATTAACCATAATCTAATCTCATTAACCTTGAAATCCCCAGTCTTAACTACCCAGTTCTATACACGATGGTCCTAGCTGCTAAACTAATTAAATGACCTTCAAACTGTTTCTCCTTCATGTATTGGCATTATTTATCTTTGCTCATTGCTCTTCCTTCAAGCTATCACAAACATCTTCCTGTATGAACTCTGTTCCTTCATGTGCTCGGTACAAAATATGCCACCACTCTTCCTTGCAAAATCTGTGAGCAGTGTCTCCAATTCTATTCCAGCTAACATATTCCATCAGCAGCGATGGTTGGCATGCTCACTCCTTCATTCTGAACACCTGATGCTTCCACATCTTCATTTATTTCGATGTCACTCCTTGTCATTTCTTCAAGAAGTCCTTAAAGCAGTGACCTGAGATTTAACTACACATAGAGAGCTCCTGTTCTGAGTCCCTGGTACCTGTGGCCCTGCTGTATCACAATCCTCAAAAACATCTTTATTAATCTCACTCTTTAGACAAGTTCTTTGATTGTCCTAAATTTTGTGCCTGTTGACCTCTCCTTAGCATCCCAAGACTGAAGACACCATTTCTTCCTAGGCTGATCCTGGTTTAGTTTAATCCCCTTAATTATTTTGTTCAGTTTGTAAGGAAAGGGAGTGGCTGGCATTCTTGCTGTCTCATTTGACAGGGCTGAAGTTATGACTGAAGAGAAATGTAGGAGCTCTTTTTCTATAAGCTATGGAAAGTTTGTGATTTGCCTGACCATTCAGCAATAATAATTTATGGAATAAGCTGCAGAATTTAGGGCAATGAGAGTACCTACAACAAAGTGGGATGTTATCTGGCCTGCATCTAAACTAATTTGTCTAGATAAGCATGATAAACAAAACATATAGGACTGCAAAAACTTTTATTTAGTTCTGGTATTCTGTTTTCTGGAAATGAATGCAGAAGCAGATTTCATTTCCCTGGTAGAGGGTATTGGGATGAGTATTTTACACTGTTGGATGTATAGGGATGCACTGTAGTTCAGGGAGGAGGCACAGTAAGAAGGTGCTGTCAATGGAGAAGTGTAAGCCCACTCCAAAGAGAGTGGGCCTGAGAAGGCGGCACATCTCAAAGCTCAGAAGAGGAAGTGACACTTTGTATCACTTACTTCTTCCACATGCAACACACATCTCTGAATTCATCTGTTCCTTTACTGCCCCTTGGCAGCTGGAGAGCTCCCTTGGACTTCCCTAACTTAGAGGAGAACCCGGAGGAGGGCAGAGGGAGATGTACGTTTGCCTGAAACCCTGTCAACCACAGCCTCACTCTCCTGGTCACATTTCTTTGGACTGGAGTATACACTGACAGTGTGGAATGCATTTACCCTCTACCACCACCACTGCAGAGCAAAGATGAGAGCTGAAGCCTTTCACAACACTGGCTGTAACACACCTGAATTTGTAGCTCAGCTAACTAAATAAAGGCCCTTTAGAGGACACCATCTACCACATTCAGGTCTAAACATCAGGTAGGGAATTTTAAATCAGAACTGCTGTACTGGGTCACACCAACGGTTCATTCAGGCCAGCATCCTCTTTCTGGATGCCAGGGGAAAGGCCATGTAGGAACAGGATCTCCCTTGCTCTGTTCTTCTTTCCCATTCCATGCCTAAGCTGTTTCTCAGTCAAAAGCTGCCTCCAGATCTTAGTGGTGAGTGATTGCCTGCAGATCCCTTCTTCAGAAACTCAAGTATTATTCTGAACCAACTGGTACCTGTGGTCTCCACAACATCCTGTGCCAGCAAGACCCAGAATTTAATTATGCAACTCACAAAGAAGCACTTACTTTTATTTCTTTTAAACTGTTTTCTAATTATGAAGAACACTCTTCCTCTAGGAATGTAAAAAATAGCACAGAATCTGACATTTTAATACCTTATTTTATAAATTCATTTTTATTCCTGAAGATGTTCCCACTCTCTGTCCTCCCTCTTCCAAGATGCTAGTCCTGATTTATTTGTTATCCCTGTATACAGATGCCACTGTGCTACTGATCATTCTTCACAGAGGATCCTCAAATCTCTCCTAATTTTGAGCAGATATATGGACAATTTTTTTTTAATTAGGGTAGTTAAGAGCTAGAAGTTACCTAGAGAGGATATGGAATCTCCATGCTTAGAAATACTTCTAACTTGATTGGACAAGGCTTTCAGTAACCTTCTCCAGACTCACAGTTCTCTCTCCTTTAAACATGAAGTTGGTCTAAAGATCTCCTGAATACACTTCTACCTAATTTTTTGTTGGACTCTATAAATCTACTACTACTAAAATCTTTATATATGCAGCAGGAGGCAGAAATTAAGGTCATGTTCAAGGTATGGGTTCACCATGACTTTAACCTGCTATAAAAGATATTTATTGTTTTCTTTCTTGTAATTGTCTAGCATTTGGATTTTCCTCTCTGGCCTTGGGTGAGCTCAGTTCCCAATGATCTGCTTCTGAGGAATGGTAGCTAATTTTGAGTCCATCGTTGTATGTGTATAGTTAGGATTGTTGTTCCTCATGTGCATTATTTTGCACTTGTCAGCACTGAATTTCATCTGCCATTTTACTGCCCACTCAGTGTGGAGGGCTGCTTCTGTGACTCTTCATACTCAGCTTGAGATCTGACTATCCTGAACGGCTCTGTAGCATCTGCAAATAAAGTTTTACTGGAACTGCAATGAAGATAAATGTCTTCACAATTCTGTTTCTTTAAATATCAATGAAGGGAGTACTCGGATTTCGAGCACTGCAAATACTTCATTAATTCAGGAAAGCCTAGGAGTGAAATAAACAAACCTAGGTCCCATTTACATTACAAAGAGCTACTATACCGCAGGAACTGGCTACAGCACAGGAACCCAAGACACAGCTATTACAGTTCAGCACAGGGACACAGAGCAGGCCCCTCAGTGGATTTTTGCTGCCCCACATGCTGCCATTAAAAGTGGTCCTTGCCCCATGTGCATTTCTCTGGATCAGAAAAAATTGATCGGTTTTTCTCTCTGGTGCCTGAGTTGAGCAAAATGCCAAATGACATCAGTAGCAAAGGTAAATCAGATTTCTAGAGTGCACACTCGTACCAGTCAAAGGGTTAACAGTAAAAGACGATTTGTTTTGTGAGAATGATTAACCTGACAGCAGTCTCTTTAAAATAAATCAATATCTTCATCTGGCCCAGCCAAGGGCTCCTGGGTGGGGAGACAATCACTCTCCCCTTTCCCAGGGATGCAGAGATCCCAAGGGCCCACAGCTCTCCCTTCCCTTTGCCCAGGCCCCGAGACAAGCACCCCCCTGCATTCAGCACTGCAAGGCTTTGGCTGTGCTGACCCTCCTTGGTGAGGCAGCCGGTCCAGCCCCACCCTGCAGATCAACAATCTCTTACAGATGGCCTGCTGGCACAGCAGCCTTCTCCAGAGCCTCACCTGTACTCCCTCTCCTGAAAGAGCTGAACAAGACTGGATCTGCCAGACTCTGTCCCGGATTGTGTGTAGGTTCAGTCCCTCGGCAATCTCTGAAGCAGGGGCAGCCGTCAGCAAATCCTGCTTGTTAGCGAATATGAGCACGGGGACTCCACTAAGCTTTTCTTCATCCAAAAGCTCAGCCAGCTCCTGTATCATTTACAAGGGAGTGGGGTGGGGGGAAGATGGTGAGAGGGAAGGGAAGAAAACCTTCAACCACCAGTGGTTGTCTCTAATTAGAAATATATTTAGGCCAAATGTTAGAAGAATGTGTTCCAGTGAAACGTAGATCTTATTATAAGACAGCAAAAATGTATACAATCATCTCTGCCCAAGGTCCAATAGCTATTTCTTCCAATTACAGGTTAGAAAAATCTTCATTTTGGTCTGAAATTAGCGGTTGCCTTAAAGGGTACAATTGTGTTTTACCAGTCTCTGATCCCAGGAGACCAAAACTGATGAAACAGCAAAAAAACCATGTAAATTTGCAGTATGAGGAATCTGTCTTAAGTTACTGCCTGACCAGCATTTGTACCTGAGCAACCACTGACACCAGCCCCGATACCTTTGCTAATAATAAATTTCAGGGGTTTGTTCAAAGTCTTAAACATGGCAGTTTAAATAGGAGAGGATGTCCTCCCTCCCCTGCCAATGAAATGGAAATCTCCCTCCAACAGGAAAGTGCTGATGCTTTTGAAGGCTGAAGACAGAAGAAGCTAGATCAGCTTTACCAGCTGGATTTTGGCTCCTTATGCACAGCACACATTGGGTGGCATCTTGAAAATGGGTTTATTCATTCAAAAGTGGGTGACTCAAAAAGATTTTTTGAATAGCTCAAATCTGAATCTGCACTGGATCAATGGTGGCTGAAATACTTCATGTCTAGGGTTGTGCAATGGTCTCACATGAAACAGGTACCCAGTCTCAAGTCACTTCTCTATGGGAACATATGACAAACTCAGCAGAACTTGAACCTGTAGGGACTGCTGGCATTGCAGACAGATGAGTATAGGAGATTTTTGTGGGCTCCTTATTTAGCTGGAAAGGTCTCATGCTATCAGATGCTGTACTGCCAACTTTTATCCATTGGATAGAAACTTTTGGATGAAACGAGTGTAGTCAGGGAGATGCTAAACTGCAGTGGAAATACAACTCCATCCCCCCAAAAGAAATGTTTGGTTTGGAAACCAGGATGAGAGGATGGAGTTATAAACAGAGCTGGCTGGGAATTTTTCAACAAAAAATAGGTCTTTCATCTGACACAGCTGATTTATTGAAACCAAAAGTGCTTGCGGAAATATGAGGAGGGGTCCAGGCTGACTCTGCCTGACTCAGGCAAGTGCTCTAAGCTGCTGCTTCCTCTCCATCTCTTTGCCCAATGAATATTTAATTACAGATATAAAATGAAATAGTTCCAGCAGGGGAAAGATTCTCCCACCCCTAGAACAACCAACAGTTCTGTTGTTGGGGTGTGTCCATGAGACTTGAGAGGCAAAAGATCCAGTGTCTCCTTCCAATCAGGCAGAACAGAGGGCTTTAGTCCAAATCTCCCATTTACATGGGGCAAATCTATTGCTAGCTATTTTGGTACACTGTCACTTTCTGAATTTTACAAAACAAAGTTCAAAAGTCCTATTTTTGTTCCAACCTAAAACAAAAAATATCACAAAACATCAAAACTTTGCAAAACGGAAATCTTATTTTCTGGCCAGTCCTAGTTAGAAAGTTCTTAGCTTTTCTTCAATTACATACAAAAGACAATCAAGTCAATATGATTTCCATTTCAGCTTTGTAAATAAGAAAATAGGATTCCTCAGGGTCTTGG
Source organism: Climacteris rufus (assembly GCA_013398175.1). Classification (NCBI taxonomy): domain Eukaryota; kingdom Metazoa; phylum Chordata; class Aves; order Passeriformes; family Climacteridae; genus Climacteris; species Climacteris rufus. The sequence continues at coordinate 154,332 of VZRZ01001090.1, forward strand.
TTTGGCAAGGTTTAAAGGACTTAGAGAAGTTTTTGCTTCCAGGATTAGGCTCCATTTGCTATTATTGTATAACTTTAATGAACACTGCTCTATTTGAACAGAATTAGGCTACCTATTTTCCTTGTTTCACATCTACCAAAATAATCTGTATTGATGTTGAAAGGCAAGTCTCTTGAAATGCAAATTTCCTTCATAAACAACAAAATCCTCTTCCTAACTTTTGTGAGCAAGGGGCACTCAGAAGCACTGAGTTACTTCAAAGGAAGCTGGGCTTAAGTAACTTACCTGACCCGTTTCTTCAAACCTCTTCCTATCTGCACTGTCAATGACATAGATCTGAAAAAGGAATGACAGGAAAAGTTACTCTTCCCAGAAGACACTCTTCCACAGTAGTATGTGCTTAAGTGAACTAAACTTAATAATTATGCTTTTGGGCACAAAGGTCCTTGTTATTATTTGTAGCAAATGTTGACAAAATTTCACGATGTTCTGAAAGAAACCACCTCTTTTAAAGCTGGGGGAGTGGACAGCCACAAGGGTAGAATCAGAAAGGAGCTGGCAGCAGTACTGGGGATGTTCTCATCATCTCCATAGCATCTATTACCTGAAGAGAACAGGAGACTGTTGTTATTGTTTCAAATGATCAGCTTAAAGCTGAAGCTGAGCATAGGAGGGCAAAACCTGGGGAGCCAGACATGGTCTTTCACCCCAGCAAAGTGTGCAAGCACTGCACTGGTGTGACTGTGCCATGCTGCCCTCTAGCATCACCTCCTCAATAAGCCACCAAGGCACACAGTGGCACTTAGGGGACACATGAATGTCTTGGGGACATCGAGTTTGTCTCCACCAGGTGATGCTACTGCAGCCACCTTGAGCAGGTGGTTGGGGATGAGGGCTGCATCCAGCCTGCAAGGCTCCATCTTCAGCTGCCATCTAAAAACATGGGGAACCTCAGTATAACATGCAGGCAAGAACAGCCTGGTATCTCTTTCTCAATGCTTGGTATGTGAAGGTTTTTGAAGGAGAAGGATGCTGGGACAGCAGACAGGGGCAGGACTGGTGACAAACACTGAGCATTTTGCTTCCAGTCGCTGCCATTCCCCATCAGTAGTGATTGAAGCTGCTGGCATGTCATCTGCATACTCTTTGGTGGCTTACAGGGAGCAAGCGTCAGCCTGGTTTTCAGGGAATAGATGAGCACAGCACCCCGCCATCAAGATAAATGGCATCCTTGCAGGCAGTCAGCATAAGAATCCATGCTTCCAGGATAATTTTGACCAAATAGAAGGGGGAGGGAAGATCTCTAGCAGCAATATCTATTAAACTATAGGCACTCCCTTAATGAGCAGCATTTGAGTTGTTTGAAATGGGACCAAACAGGCAGCAGGAGAATCTGGATGCCAGGCCTGAGGAGGTAACCCAGCAGCCTTGCAGCGGCTCTGCGGTCACTGGGGGACGATGAGCACCGCCAGAGGCCGGGGGCCAGGCGGCAGGGCTGGACGCAGCTGCGTGGGGACGCGGCGGCAGAGCACGCACCCGCTGCCGCGTCACGGGGACAGGCCCGTGGGCACGGCGTGACAGCCTCTCCCTGCAAAGGGATCCCAAGCACGTGCACCAATACTGGATCAGCTACACCCGGCCTCCCCGCCCCTGCCAAGCATCCACCCCTGTGCACCCCTTTTGGGGTAGGAAACACAGGCCAAAGGAAAGGAAGAAGCTGCAGGGCTGGCAGTTGTGTTCTAGGGCGAGACTGGACCGTCATCTGTCCTCCCTCGGGACGTCTCTGGGGAAGATCAGCAACACATGAACGCAGTGGTCGAGTGCTACTGGTCAGCTGCAAGGCAGCACCTTCCATATTATGGTGCTTCTGTAACTGGGAAGAAATAGCTCAGAGTCCCAACCAGCCAGGCCTTCTCCTGCACCGCTCGTTCCTCGCTAGGGAGCTATTTTGCAAGATGAGAACTAGAGACAACAGTGCTTGGGGCAAAAGCCACAAAAGCACAGCACAGAGAAAGTAAAGTATGTGCCGAGTGCCTACTTCCAAACCAGCAAGCACTGTGCCAAATAGCTGCAGGTGCCTGTCTGAATATGCAATCAGCCAGATCCCACACCTTATTTGCCTGGGTTAAGCTTCCAAATATCACAGGTGTGTGATGCAAGACCAAGCTCTCATTCAAAGGCACCTGCATGGATCTGAATTTGCAATTACTTCCTGCTTTTTCATACCCTTTAGAGGGTCCTCTCTGTTTTGTGCAATACAGCTTAGGAGAAGAGAGAAGCAGGGGGTCCTGGGAACTGTAGTGTATCTCAACTTCTTTCTATGGCCAGGGCCACACAAGAGCCTGTTTTTGGCTGTGGTGCTTGGTAATATAGTTTGCCAATTTGAACACCACGTTGGAGAGTGGAGATTTGAAAAAGAAATTCCTGTAAAGCTGGGTACCTCCTTTGAGAAACATGCCAAAATACAGCCTGGAGTAAACGGGTTGGGCAAAAATTGCAAGTGGTGGGACTAGATGAAGAAATAGCACGAGGAATAAGTTGGCTCAATTTACAGATGCACAACCTGCACCAGGCTTGTGAGAGGGTAAAATTACTGGCTAAAACAGGGGTGAGGACTGGCAGAAGACAGAGAGAGCATCAACATATATGTGATCCCAGTTTTGGTGTGTATGGAAATAGCAATAGCCCCAACATAGCAGTATCTCCTAGTTTGGGACTGGGTGTCAGCATGAAGTGCAGCTAGGGGAATTCATATCCATCCGTGCACCAGCTATTTTTCTGAATTCACACTCCTGCTTCCCCTAAACTGATTCTGCTTCTATCTACCCATTTTCTTATCATGTAAAAAGAAGACTTTTCCCTGTACACTGCTTTAACTGGAGTGAGAGAGGAGCAGGGAAAACAGCTGCTTTCATCTCCTTCAGTCTTCAAATGCACCTTTATTTCTGCACCTCCCATGCAGCACACATTGGGAAGGGTGGAAGCCCACAGGCTAGTGTAGCTCATTGCCTTTGCCAGCAGAGTCTTCCAGATACTGTTTTGTGGTTGTGCAGCCTCTGCAGCCTGAGCACCTGCCACAGCAGGCAGAGATCCCAAAGCTGCTGCTTTGCAGGGCTGACTTTGATCTGCACACTTACTGCCTCCCTGCCACACACAGAGCTTGGGCTCAGTGGGGACAGTCACCTCAAAGCCATGCCATGTCTCTGTCCTCGATGGCCACAGAGGAGCACAATGTGCGTCCTGTTTGTTTCTCAAACCCAAATCTTTCCCCATGGAAGATCTCAGTTCCTCTTTGCAAAAGCAACCAGGCAGGTCTATGCAGTGGTGGCCGCCCTGGAACATCAGATTCCAAATTCAAGCTCAAAAAGGAAGACTGACAAAAGAGAGTACCAAGGGTGTAGTAGTCACATCTAAGTAACACCTTCATTCGGACAATTTTTTCTAAACCTGCAGGCACAGCCCAAGCCCTTCAGCAACTGGACATGAGCCTTGGTGTAGGGTCCTATTCCCAGTCGCACTGATCCTTCGTGCAAGTGCACTGAAGCTCCTGACACATTACACAGTATTTGTGTGTGACAGGAGGGAGCAAGGGAGTCTTTCTGAGAGAGCTTACCACTTTCCCATGGGAGCCTGCAGACCTTGCCTTTTCTGTGTTCCCATAGGCAATATTGCTTGGGGCAGGGAGAGGCCTGGAGCCCCCAGTCTGCCTTCATCCTGGCATATGTGGCTGCACACTAGAGGTGATATTTGAAACTAGCCAAGATAGCACTTGCAGGGTCCCAGGCAATGTGTTCTGTCATGGAAACACAAAGGTCCTGCACTGTAAATGTAATTGTGTTCATCTGTAGCTAATTGTAAGGTAATCACAGCTAAGTTGTCAAAATCATTAAAAGACAGTCTTATGATTAAAGGAGCAAAAGAAAAGACAAGGGGTCTCTCTGTGCTTCTCAGTCAGAAGCTTTCCTATCTGATGCCAGATGTAGCATTTAATTGTTGTGTCTCAGTTTCTCCACCTATAAAACAAGGGCACCATACTGACCTACCTCTGCTTAAGTCACTAATGCCCATGACAGGCCTTCAGAGTCTCCAGTGAAAGGAGCTATAGATGGGTAAAGTACAACTTATTAAAGTGCTTTCATTTGAAGGAGACTGAGATGAGAGGAAAGGAACTGGCTATAAACAGCACCATCCTGTTAAAGTAAAAAAAAGCAACTGAATTATTTCTGCAAACATAACTGTATTTTTCTTACTGCACCCAACCAATCTTGCCATTTCGCTCAGAATAACTCCTGTTACAATGGCAATGGTGTTGCTGAGGACTGGGACATTACATTACTTGTTTCTGAATTTCTGGCTGAGACCTTGGAAAGCCATTGCATGAACACAGCATTCAACTGCAGCCAATACTCACAAGGATATCAGTGTTTTCAAAATAGTTCCTCCAGTATGGCCTGATCTTCCTCTGTCCACCTATGTCCCATACATTCAGTTTGAAGCCTTGAGACTGTACACTTTTGATGTTGAAGCCCTGGAAAGAGCAGAAACAAAGCCACATAGAGCATAAACCTGAATGGCTGGAGCATGTTCATAGCCAGATATTAACACCTTATATATCCCATGCCTGCAACGTGCAGTGAGATGGGCTGGGCAGCCACAAAGATGGATCAGCTGTGGGAGAGGCACCAGCAAAAGCGAACACAGCCCTAAACCATCAGTTTGTCAGCGTTCTTGGGTCAAGGGTTGACACTATCATGGCTATAGAGACATATGAGGCAGTTAGTGCCCTGGGAGGGCTCAGCGGGGTGGGTGCAGGAAGAGGTGGGAGAGCTGCAGATAAGGAGAAAACAAGGGCACTGTGAGAAGCAGGACTGAGCTTGTGAAAGCTGAGTAGACAGTCACAACCAATATGAAGCCAGAGGTCTCAGCTCAATTCGACACGACACAGCTAATGCCGGGCTTAAAAGAGCAACAGCTGCACGTCTGAAGGGTCCATTTCATCAATTAGAGCACCAACTGAAAGTGCATTCAAGTAGAAAAACAGGATGTGGCGTGGGCTGGCAACGTGCTGCCACACCACCCAGGGGACTCAGGCTTGGAATTAGGGTGCCAGGGCTCGGAGCTTTGGGAGGCAGCTACAGGGTGGGGTAAAGCATCTCCCATAGCTCTCTAGCAACCTCCTCTGGAGTGATGCTGCAGTGCTTCTGATGGGAGACATCCCTCTCCTCAACCCCGAAGCTCAAGGAAAGGGGATGAGAGACATTAGAGAGGGAGCACTGGTATATGCAAGACCCTTGGAGCTGTCTGGGTGACAGACGCGAAGAGACAGGAGTTTGCCCAGTGCTGCAGCATCCATTGTACATGTCTGCTGTTTGGCAAGGACAACAGGAACAGTCTCATCCATGCAATCCTAGCATGACTCAAAAGCCTTTTGCAGAACTCCACAGCACTCATCCACTTTCGCACTACCTGACTGATGTGGCCTGACGCTCTCTGGCTCCTTCAGGAAGCCTCCTCTTAGGCAAAAAAGACACAAACTTAATGGTGCACCGGGCTCCAGTTGCTCCCCCTTTTACTGAAAGACTCTGCTGAATCATTAGTGCTTTGTATGAGGTGGCAGGTGGGACCACAAGAACTGCCTTGAGAGGGAAAGGCCTTCCTCACCTGTGTTGGTGTGATGTGGCTGATGTCCTCTGATGCCAGCTGTTTCAGGAGTGTGGTCTTGCCTGCATTATCCAGTCCCAAGAGGAGGATTCTCACCTCCTGGTCTGGGGTGCTTTTTAGTTTGCGCAGGATTGACAGTAAACCCTAAATCCACAAGAGAGACCATAGCTGTTATTTTCCCACCCTGACTCTCATCCCCCACCATGTCATGCCCTCCTCCCTTAAAATGGGTTCTGTCTGCTGGTGGGTCCCAAGACACCTTGAATCCCTGTCTGCAGTCCCTATTCCCATTTCATTTCCTACTCCTCCCTTTGCCCCTATTTTCTTCCATCTCAGAATATCAACGAGGTCTCAATACAGCACAAATGTCACACAGTGGGGTGCCCCCCTGGCTGCACTGCTCTTGTCACACAGCTTTTTGGCATTCCCTGTGCCAGGGAGACAGTGCCTACGCATACCCTGAGTAGGAGCTACAAACCAAGTCCTTGCAAGCTCTTCACTACTTTTGTCAGAGGGAGAACCCCATTAATTTGATCTCCCTCCTAGTTAACGGCAGGTTGTTCTGTACCTGACACTGGTTCTTTCCATAGTAACTCCCTGGTCATCTCAAACCCCGTTTATCTGTCTGAAACATGCTGGACCCATGGGGCATGTGCAGTTCTGATTCTCAGGATGTAGCACTTAACAACTATCTCAGATCACCACACATCCTCGCTAAGAAAAGCACACTGGATTTCAGTCATTAGCCAGGCTCAGCTCTCTGAGCTGACAGTATCACTCAGGATTAGGAAACAGAATATGCAGGTCAGCTCATTTACAACCACAAACCTTACAGCAACACACCCAAGCTTTTGTCAGTGCCACCACTCAAAGACCTGCACCTTTCTAAAATGGCTGGAAAAATATTCCAGATCCTGGCACGTAACCAAGAGATGCAAATCACCCCATTTCCACCTGCCTCTCACTGCCCAGCCCACCCCACAGGAGAGGGGCAATTGCAGCCAAGGGCAGGCTGCAACACCAGGAATGCCTGGGTGTCCTTGGGCACACTGCTGCACTGCTCTGCAGCCCCTGCTTGTCAGGGACCCCTCCTCAGAGCCTGACCAACAATGAGACTGTGCCTGTGGACACTGGTGCTCTTGCTGTTAATTTGCCTGAGAAAATCCAGAAAATAAATACACCTACAGCCCCTTCTAAAGACCTCAGTGCTCCAACTCCATCTCTCCCAGACAATTCCCCTGTTGAAGCCCACTAAGCCACAGAGCCAGGAAGAAATTTCAAATATCAGCAGAAACCTGAGCCCACGGGGCCCATCTCTCAAGCCTTTTTGTTCTCCCAATTGCAAAATGGAGACAATGCTTCTTGTCGACCTGCAAGGGTGTAATCAGTTAAATGTTGTGAAGTGCTTTGTTGCTATGAGGAACTAAACCCTCTAAATATTCCTGCTGAGAGCCAAGGACTATTTGAGCCTTGAAGGTTGCTCCCGATCCCCTCCAGATCTCGGCAATCAGAAACTTGTCCTCAAGATAAAGAGCTGCACGTCGCAGTACGACCGTCACCGCTGCAACACATCCCCCACCTCCAGCAGTGTCCTTCTGCCCACTCTGGGAGAGCACAAACTCAGCCATTCAGAAAACCCGGAATGCTTCCCACTGCTCAGCTCACCGCTCCCAGGTAGGAGTGCTTGGGAAAGGACACAGCGCTACAGGTCGCGATGCTAAAGCTTTCAGTAATGCTCGGAGAGTCAAATGCATGTGACATTCGATCCACTCCTCTCAGCATTTTCGATTTCAGAGTAATTTATTGGTTTTCCATTTAATTACCAGCCACAGCTCAAAATACATGTGCGATGTATAAGAAACAAGGAGAAGAGAAGGAACTTAGTGAAATTGGGTTCAAAGGATATCTGTAGAAAACAGCAGGATTGCCACTGTTGCTGTGCTTTCAAAAAGCACTGTGTAAAGCCAAGGTTCAGAAATTCAGAGCTAGTGCAAGGAACAGCAAAACTGCAGTCTTACTGTCCAGTAAATAGGCTCAGGATATCACCTATTTCATAGGTGATAAACAGGTAGGTTTATCTGGGAATCCTGGCCGGGCTCAAGAGCTGCTAATCAGGAATGGGCTCTGCTTGGTAGAGGATGCCATGCCTGTGCCCGGTACAGGCACAGTAAATCCCCAAACAGCTTTTAGTTGAAGTGTGCAGGCCTGTAACACCACGTGCTGAGGCCTGAGGGCCAGATGCTCACAGCTGGCTCTCACCCATGGGCCCATAGCTAATGAATTTGAAGGGCTATGTTCAGTGCAGCCAGACACTGCAAGCCCTCCCAGCCCAACAGCTCATCTCCCTGGCCACAGTGCCCAAGCCATGTCCTGCCCCAATGCACTTCCACACATCCGAGTGAAGAGAAAAGGAACAGCAGCAGAAATACCTCTAATGGTTACTTGTTTATATGCATGTCCTAAATGCCCTTGACATCATTAAAAAGCACAAGTTTTAACTGCATGACTAGCAACACATTTTCTTTTCACCTGCCGTCAAATTTACAGTTGTGTTTGTTGGCTTGTAAACCCATGGATTTCAGCTCGGTGTGGACAGACTCCACAGGAGCAGGAACGCTAAAATTCACACATTCTCCTTCCTTTCTAGGGAAGCACTGAATTTCCCATTCCTATGGGCCTGACCCAAAGCCAATGCACATCAGCCAAAGCAGTACTGCCGACTTTGGAGAGCTCTGAATCAGGCCCTATTATTTTAGTTTATTGCTCACAGTTAAAAAAAGAAGCTGTTGAAATGCTAATCCTATTCACAGCACCACTTGCTAAGAGCAGAGCAGTGTATCCCAGAGCAGATCAGGATTAGGTGCCTTTATATTTCAGAATTCACTCCAAAATACTGAGCGCAAAGAAATGTATTACAAAGTATTGCTTATCTACCACGGAGCAATTCTCAAGGGTCGGGAAGAGGAACAGTTGTAAATGTTAATAGAGCTTCTCCCATTGTAGATGGATGCTATTTCTGGGCTAGTATGACAGCCTATGAGAAAACGATCAGCATCGTTCCATATTCTACTCAAGTGACACTGCTGCATGGCTGATCACAGGATTATCTGGGGTAGCCAATAGAAGGGAAGATATATATAGAAATAAAAGTATTCTCTAAGGTATAAACTAAGCTGATTTAAAAGGCTGGAAGACAAGCAAGCCAACATAGAGAAGTGGACTTTATTTCAGTAGCTGCCAGCATAGGTTACATGGTCTGTATATACAACTTAAATCAAGAGCCAAATAATAGTATTGGTTCCTATGACTGCTACTATTTCGTAAATAGTATTTAAAATGTGAACCCAGCATTCTCCTGTAGTTAGCAAAGATGTAAAACTAAGGAAATCCATGCACAGGTGGGTTTCTAATTTTTTTTCTTTTTAATTTCTTTTAATTGTTCTTATGAGCACACTGGCTAGGAAGACAGAAAGCATTTCCTGACAGCTTAGTAGACTGGAAAAAATAAGTCAGCAGAGTTCCCTGCTGCATGCCACCAGTATGTGGGACAAGCAGCCCTTGCTGCACACACACTGATGTTTGCCAGCAGAGAACTGAAATGAACAATGAAATGAACAATGCTGAAACTAACTCGGGCTGAGGAGAGTCACAAAATAACCCCTTGTTACTGATGGGAGATGTCAGACAGAAAGCCATAAAATGGGAAAAGCTGGTGCAAAAAGGATGCTCAGAAGCAACAGAGGAGGAGCAGATTTTTGAAGCAGGGCAGGTAACAAATGTCTCGTGCTGGGGCTTAACCAGCAGTGAGGAGGGAGGATGCCCAGGATACCTGCATGGCAGCCAGGCCACTGGCACTTGCTCACAGGAGTATTCAGGGCAAGAAACAGGACAAGTCCTGAGCAGGTGAGGGGAGATGTGAGCTGGCTGAGGAGCTGCAGAGACGCCTCACAGGAGTGTAAGGGCAGCGTGTCAGCTGCACAAAAGTAAGCAGACTGCGGCATCTGTAACAGAGAAGGGAACTGCAGATGCTGCTCAGATAATGAACAGCACAGCATGGCAGCGTGTGCAGCCTTTGGAGAAGGGCAGCCAGACAGAGCAACTCAAGGCTGGGCACAGTCAGCCAGCAAACGCTTCTTGGTCACCTCTGGGTTAAGCAAACTATGTCAGGTATCAGATTGGCTTGTTTAAAAACATCTTTGTCCTTGGTGGAGAGGGTTTTCTTTAGAAGCACCATGAGGAGACAGACTGATGGGGTCAGCAATGAGGAGACTGCATTTTCCAGACAGTGAGCGGGGACATACAATAAGAAAAAGAGACTCCTGACAATTACTATGAAACCAGAGTGGGGCATTAAATCCTGAGATGCAACTAAATGGGCAGGAGCACTCATAAACACATCGAGCATGAAAGCAAAGCTAACCATCTTATTAGCATCCTTCAGAAAACAAGGATGTGTGGTTTTATGAAACTATATCATTGCTAGGTTTAAAATACCCACCAAATTATCAAAGGACTTTCAATTACAGCTGCATGCAGTAATCTTATTCTCTCTCTCAAAAAAAAAAAGCAGACATATATAAAAATACAGTGACATTTATAGTCCTAGCTAAGGGTTTTGGGGGTTTATTCAGCTTTAAATCCATTCTGTATATGGGCCTTTTGAACTAGTTGATGCATGTAACTACGTCCTGTACCACAGAAGCCACTGAAAGGAAGATTCACTTTATAGGCCAAAGCAAAAATTGGTTTGGGACAAACAGAGCATTGAGATAATCTGTTTAAATATTGTATCAGATTGGCAATATAAAGCCATAATGGGAAGAACAATTTTCCTTTGTACTGAGGGCTGGATACACGGGGCACGGATAAAAACTGTGGCCCACAAGCTGCTGCAGAGCACAGTTGATTCTTATTAGGAAAGAGAAGTAAATGTATTCTGTTTAACTTTATTAGCCACAAAGCTTAGATAATGAATTTAAAATAAAACCACCCTCAGTCACCACCAATTGCTTATCTACTAGATGTGGATATTTAGGTAGAATCAAATCAATTCACTAAGATACAATACAGCCACAAAGCTCAGCGGCCCAGCCTGCCATTACGACCACATCTCCCCCATCTCTACACGCCTGCACACATGCCCTCTTCCCCACTGCTGCAACCACAAGTCACCTGTCTTCACCCTCAAGGCCCATCTCAGCCAAGCACATTTGCCACTGAGGTGACAGCTCCTGTCTCCCTGCAGCTCCCCCAGTACTGCTGAGCTCTGTTCTCAAACCTGTGCCTTTCCTACAACCGTGGGAGAAACTTTGCAAAATAACCATAAAACCATCCCAGGATTCTTCTGCTAATTCCTTCTCTGCCACACCTACAGTCCTTGATGAGGTTTAGGCAGCGAACATGTCAAGTTGAAACATGTCTCGGACTTTCCTTATTCATATCACTTGGTTATCTCTCACCTCAGAGAGACTGCATTTCCATGGCACGGGAGCACCTCCATGCTCTGCCAGCACAGCTCCTATTCACTTTTAATTAAGCAGTTGACCATTTATGGTAGCAGTTGACCATTTTTAAAGAGTAAGTTAGAGGGTGCACGTGATGGTTTCAGAAAGTCACACAGGAGAAGCTGACACAGGGAAGGACGAGGGGCTTAGCTGAGCCAAATATCCTGCCTTCCGCAGTGGATATATGAGGCTACATTTGTCATCCAGGGTGCAATCCTGCACACACAGAGCTGGAGGAGGGGAGTCCTTCCTGACAACTGCACTGATTAGCTGGTGCCCTGAAGAATGACGTCTGATTACCTTTATCTTCGGCTGCAGAACTGCAAATGTCACTAATGGTCATAAAATCATCCACTCTTTTTCAAAATACAACCGAAGTAAATTAATCTATTGAGCACAGTTTATTCAATACTTCTTACTCTGGCAAAACTCCCAAAAAATCATTTGCTTGCTGCATGTCTCCACCATATGGTGTCATTCAATGCAGACTTTCTTTCCTGCATTGAAATCCAAAATTTAATGGAGTCGAGTCACCTACAGAGTTTTTTCAGCTCAAACCTACTAATGCAGTTTTCTGTCAAAGAGGTCACACAGCACTTTCCAGTTTGATACATAAACCAACACCAGCATGAATCCTCTTTTCATAATTAAAATCAAACTCCTCTACTTTCAGCAGGTTTTAAGGAAGCATTTTGCCCTGCACAGAGAAGAACCAATGTCCAGCACTGGACAATGTCAGTAGTCTCTGACTCGTTTCAGAACTTCAAAGTCTTGGCCAGTGACTGGTATAGTCTCCTGTGTGCAGGTGGTTTCTCATATCACTTTCTCAGCAATCAGTAAAATAAACCAAAAAACATGACATTGAACTGTACTGGAAACTACAGTAGCAGATACTTAAAACCCTTGAAAGCATTTTTTTAATGGGGCCATTTTAGATAGAGCCTTACTGCCAAGGAACAAGGGACAAAAGAAAGAATTTCTAGGTATAAGGTTCACCTAGAGCAGATGCTGGCTTTCCTAGAAACATGAGCTCAAGACCAGGAGAAAGGTGCTTGACAATGCATTTAGCTATGCTGGTATTTCATCCTCTCCACCAGATGTGCCTCATGTCAGCTAGACACCCTATGACTCAGTTTCCTCAACTGTAAAACAGAGCCACGCTTTGACAATTCTGGTTTTGACACAATGATGTCATCTTCAATCAATAGTTTTAGAAAAACACTGGCCATCCTCTGGCTCCAGCATCTATCAGTAACATACCATCTCTTTTGGTAAAGACTGTTATTACAGTGATGAGGAAGCCACAAGTTCTGCTTCACACAGCATTTCCCAAACTTTGGACAGCAGCATATCCTTTCATGTAGCAGCCTCCTTTCACCCTTGCTGTGTGCCCATTGCAGATGCTGCTGAACGGTGCCAGAGACTTCAGCACTACACATCCCTCATGCTTTCCAGGTTTATGGCTCATCCTTCCCTCTGTGCTCCAACTATGACCTTCCACCACCCCTGCCCCGCAGCTGTGAGAAATGGTGGGATGCTCTGCAGAAGGAGACACTTCCCCTCTGTACTTGCTCACTTGGATGAACACTGAAATAATTTAAAGCTCAGCATTAACCCTCTTATCACTGGAGTTGGAGCAAGCAGTCGTTGAGGGGGGTTTAAGCACTTCCCAGTGCAATCACGACATGGCAGGAACGTGCTCACGGGCAACTACCACGGCTCAGATGACAGGCAGTAAATTGTTACATCAAGCTGTCTGGATCATTTCTGACTGCTGACCCACACCCCCGGGCTCCCATAGCTGCTTTGGATATATTTGCTGCTGCTGTTTCAGAATTTCTACGATGAAGGATTATTCTCTTTTAGTGAATGTTGAGAATCTAGAGAGACAGTACAACACTCCGCTGTCCCCTGCCCAGTCCAGCCAGTGCACCAGGCACCCCGAAGTGCCACCCACCCTGCCTCAGAGGCTACAATTCAAAAAGCAACTCCCAGAAATGGAAAATAGACAAAGAGGCAGTAAAATGTTGTATCAAATAACATGAACACTGGAGAACACCCAGTCCGCCCTCTCAGCACACAAAGCGCCTGGATAAGAGCAGCCAGATCCCAGACTACCCCAGCTTATCAGGACATCATAAGGCAGAAGAGCAGATTTGGCAGCTGCAGGCCAAATGTTTCCCACAAAGCACTGCTGGAGGCAGCTGCCCTCATCTTTACAGCAGATGTCCATCCTGTGATGGCTTCGGTGCCTGGTGTGACAGGCCCCATCACCAACTCATCTAAAATAGAGCAGATCCCAGAGGCCTTATCTCAATCTCCTTCTCTGTGGCCCAGCAGGTGGGGATGCAGCCAGAATTAACCCAGTAAGGATGAGAAGCTGCCTTTGCTGCTCTTGTTTACGCCTCCTTCCATGCATGAATCCCTCTACTTGCATGAATCCAGCTTGTGTCCAGAGGGTTCCTGGACAATACAAGGCTTTGCCCTTGGGGAAGATCCTTCCCCATTGCTATTTCCTTCTGCCTGTGCTCTGTGTTCATGCTGCATTCTCACCAGTGGCTCCACGCACACCACAGGTCTCTCACTACCCTCACCCACAGTCCCAACTCCTCCTTCCAGTCCTCACTAGACTTTGCCAGCATCCCACTGGTTCCACCCCAACCACTCTGGCATCTAAACCCAAATTGTTTCCAAACCCTGATCTATCATCCAGCCTCAATTTGGACTCCAGTACACCCTCACCACCCCGCCTGTCTCCCAGCACTGCCCTCCATCCAAGACCCCAGTTTCTTCCTTCAATACACATTGCTACCTCTCAAATAATTTACTTCTCTCTTCCAACAGTTCTTTTCTCCCTGGGATCTCTCTTTTTCTCATCTGCATAAAAACTCCACTTCCCGACTTTCCCACAGTTTATTTTTATTTCTTCTTTTCAACCCAGACTGTCCCTCATCTCCCCAGCCTCTGGCAGAAAACTCCGGAGCACACAACATCCCAGCAAACTCTCCTAGCCAGCCAAACACTGACTGTGTTTTCCCAGTGACTCACCAGACTGTCCATCCCACCCAACCAGCAGTTTTCTTTCAGGCCCTGAGCACTTCATCTCAGTCCTGGCCATCCCGGAACATCCAAGCTCTTCATCCAGACTCTCTCTGCCATGACAAAAGTCCCCTTGTAAGGCTGTGGATCAAAAACCAGCCCTTCTACCTCAGCAAGTCCCCTTCTAGCTCCCTCAATTCCTATAGCTAAGATTCAAGTCCCATGGTGACCCCCTCCCGCCTTGGCTGGGCTGTCCAGTGCCCCATGACAGTCGCAGATGCTCCCACACTCTTCACAGTCAATCCCTGAACACTGCCCTCCATCCTTGTCAGGCTCTTCCACTGCTCCTTCCCTCTTCTGGCCAAGTGGGCCACTGCCATCCTGCTCCTGAGCCCTCCCAAACACCTCACCCTCCATCACACCTTCCACACCTTGACTGAATCAACTGCAGACAGGCTGATTCCATCCCAACAAAGACCCCCACCATAGCATCCTCAAGCCTCCCAGCCTCTGCCAAGATCCAACTCACAGAATCACAGAATCAATTAGTTGAAAAAGACCTCTGAGATCATCGAGTCCAACCTATGACCCAACACCCCCATGTCAACTAGAACATGGCACCAAGTGCCACGACCAATCTTTCCTTAAACATCTCTGGGGATGGTGACTCCACCATCTCCCTGGGCAGTTCTTTCCAATGTCTAATCAACCTTTCTGTGAAGAAATTCTTCCTAATGTCCAAGTTGAACCTCCCCTGACACAGCTTGAAGCCATTTCCTCTTGTCCTGTCACTTGTTGCTGGGAAGAGGCCGATCCTCACTGGGCTACAACCTCCTTCCAAGGAGCTGGAGAGTTATAAGATCACCCCTGGGCTTCCTCTTCTTCAGGCAAAACACTCCCAGCTGCCTCAGCGACTCCTCACAGGACTTGTGCTCCAGACCCTTCACCAGTTCTAGTCCCCTTTTTGGGACTCAACCCTCTTTTCTGTGTCCCCCATAACATCTTTATCCTGCCAGGGCCCCAACCCCAGCCAGGGTCTCCCATGGCTGGAGGCCCCAAACTTACACTGTTCTCATCTCTTTGTCTGGGTGCCCTCAACCTGCAGAGCCCCAGGCCCCCATGCCTGACCGAACACCCCAGGTGGGCACTCACATCCCAGGCCTGCCAGACTCCCTGGGTGGGTGTCAGAATCACAAGACGGGTCAGATTGGAAGGGACCACAGTGGATCCTGTGGTCCAGCCACCTACTCAGGCAGGGTCATCCTTGAGCACATGGCACAGGATCGTGTACAGATGGTTCCGGAATAACTCCAGAGAGGGAGACTCCATAAACTCTCTGGCCAATCTGTTCCAGTGTGTGGTCACCCGCACAGTGAAGTTCTTCCTCATATTCAGGTGGAGCTTCCCGTGCATCAGTTTCTGTCATTGCCTCTTGTCCTAATGCCCGAGAAAAGCCCGGCTCCATCCTGCTGGTTCCACCGCCTTGGCATCCCCTCTCATGGCCCCAGGCCTGCCCGTGCTTGCCGTGAGCCCGGCCGGGCCCGACAGACCCTCCGGCCCCCATTACCCCACGCTCCGTGGGG
>VZRZ01001090.1:170535-215146 GCA_013398175.1 Climacteris rufus
GGGGTGGGGGTGTGCCAAGCCGTGCTAAGCCGTGCCGGGCCATGCAGAGCCGATCTAAGCCGTGCAGGGCCGTGCCGGGGCTGTGCCGTGCCGAGACGTGCTGAGCGGAGCTTGCAGTGTGCCGAGCCGTGCTGTTCCTTCCAGGGAAGGTCCAGGAAGCTGGTGAAGGGTCTGGAGCTCAAGTCCTATGAGGAGGGACTGAGGGAGCTGGGAGTGTTTAGCCTGGAGAAAAGAAGGCTCGGGGGGACGTTATTGCTCTCTACAACAGCCTGAAAGGAGGGTGTAGCCTCTTCTCCCAGGCAACTAGTGACAGGATGAAAGGACACAGGCTTAAGCTGTGCCAGGGGAGGTTTAGCTTGGATATTAGGAAGAATTTCTTCCCAGAAGGGGTGGATTAGACATTGGAAAAGACTGCATTAGGGAGTGGAGTCACTGTCCCTGGAGGTGTTTAAGGAAAGACTGGATGTGGCACTTGGTGCCATGGTCTAGTTGACAAGGAGGTGTTGGGTCATAGATTGGACTCGATGCTCTCAGAGGTCTTTTCCAGCCTAATTGATTCTGTGATTCTGGGCTGTGCAATGGTGGGTATATGGTGCAGCACCCCAGGGAGCACTCAGGGCAGTGCCACAGTGGTGAAGAGCAGCATTACAAGGATGTGCGGGGAGGTGCTGTGGTGGACACAGCACAGTGTGGGGGTGCCATGCTCTGCACACACCAGGGGTGCAGTGCCCCTGTGGGGGTGCCTACAGTACAGCCTGGTGGAGGGGTGAGCTGGGCCCTACAGAGCTGTGCAGCACCGTCCCATGCCAAGGAGGAGATGTCAGGTGTTCTGGGGGGCAACACAAGTGGGGGGACCCCAGGTGTGCTAGGCAGTGTGTGGAGGAGCAGCTTTGCTGCAGTGCTTTGCCAGCAGCAGGGGTGCAGGGGCCTCCTGGGCTCAGGGCTGCTGAAAGTCCAACTGTCCTGTTAAACATAAACCTGCTAGGGCCGTGGCAGGCCTGCACTCAATGAGCAAGGGAGGCAGGATCCTACTGAGCTGCCTTCTCCCCCTGCCCAGACCCACGCCAAAATGGCCACAATTCCCCTTGGTTTCAACATTGACACCCCCCGCTGGGACCAGAGCACCTTCGTGGGGCGCCTGAAGCATTTCCTCAACATCACCGACCCTCGGACAGTGCTGGTGCCGGAGAAGGAGCTGGACCAGGCCAAGGCCCTGGTGGAGAGCTGCAGGTGAGGGGCAGGGGTGCAGCTGAGGCAGGTGCCATCCCTGTGTCCATGGCCTTACCAACCACTCTGCAGTGTGGCAGGGGATGGAGGTAGTTGTTCCCAAGCAGGTATGGCGTGATGTAACATCTGTTGGAGGCAGTTTTGGGGGAATTTCCCAGGCTTCTCCCAGGAGCCTCAAGCTGTGACATGTATCCCTTTTGGAAGATGTTTCCCCTGCCTTTCATGTGTGGTGCCTGGAGCTCTGTACCCCAGCAGTGCCAGGTGCTGGCGGGTCTGTGCAGCTTCCCCTGATAGGCTTTGGACTTGCAGGGCCGGGCTGGTGCCGCCAGGAAGCAGCCAGGAGCAGCTGCTCTATGCCAAGAAGTTGTACGACTCAGCCTTCCACCCTGACAGTGGTGAGAAGATGAACCTCATCGGGAGGATGTCATTCCAGGTGCCGGGGGGCATGGCCATCACTGGCTGCATGCTCCAGTTCTATCGGTGAGCTCTTGCAACACAGCCCTGACAGCCCCCAGCCCCTCTTGAGGTCCCTGATGGTGGGATCAGTCTGCCTCCTCTGGGGCTGGGTGCTGCCCGAGGCATGCCCATGGCTGCTGTGCTTGCCTGTGTCCCGTGGTCCAGCTCCAAGTCCCTGTGCTCTGTCCCTTGTGCCCAGCCTGTGGTAGAAGCATCGCAGATCTCCTTGGCCCCTGGCATGACTAGGGATGGTCTCACTTCACCTGGAGCTCAGCTGAGCTCTTCCCAGAGCCCCTGTAATGATTGATACAACCAAGTCCTACTTGGCTGCTGTCCTTGATCTGTGGACCATAGCAGTCCTTGGAACTGAGGACCAAATGTCAGCCCCTGCTCACAGGTCCCTGCATTTCCCTTCTCCACCCTCATGCATCCCAAAGCTTGCTCAGACCCACATCTCCCTGCATCCCTTCCTGCCCCACTTCAGTGTCCCTGAGACACCAGTAGGAACCCAGGCACCCTGGTCCCCCAGAGCCCGTCTGTCCCCGTGTGTCCTCTCCTTGCTGCTCACTTTGTCAAAGGCTTATCTCAGCCCAGCAGGATGGTTACCACACTGCTGAGAGCTGTGTCTCCCACCTCTGCCCAAGCACCTTGCAGGATTGGCCCCCCCTTCCGGTGCTCCCCAAAGCCCCAGGGCAGCCAGAACTCCTGGGATCATTTCCCAGCTCTGCCACTGGTGTGTGACTTTGCCACAGTTCCTCAGTTTTCCTGTGGAGACACCATGACAAGTGTATTGCAGGCATCTTAGTTGTCTCCCTCCCAAGCCTGGCTGTGGGCACAGGCCAGGCATCCCTGACAGCTCTTGGGTGCTTTCCTGGTCCCTTCTCTCTGCAGGACAGTGCCTGCCGTTGTTTTCTGGCAGTGGGTGAACCAGTCCTTCAATGCCATTGTCAACTACACCAACCGCAACGCTGCCTCCCCCATCTCCCTGAGGTGAGTGGGCCCTACACAGGATGAAGACCTTCTATTTGATGCCCCCCTGGATGCCCTGTAAAGACCCCCTATGCCATGTCTTGGGCATGGAAGGAACAGGACTGAGCCCGAGTTGGTGATTCTGTTCTCTCCCTTATTTGGAAATTGCTATCCAGGCAAATCGGGGTGGCTTACATCACGGCCACTGGTGCAGCCCTGGCCACTGCAGTGGGACTCAACCTCTACACCAAGGTAGGCCACGCTGGGGCCAGGTGGGGCAGCTGGGCACATCCTGCTCTCTTGTGCTGATGCCAGCCTGTCTCCTGCAGCGAGCCCCCCCTTTGCTGGCCCGCTGGGTCCCCTTTGCAGCTGTGGCTGCTGCCAACTGTGTCAATATCCCCATGATGCGGCAACAGTAAGTGTCACACGTGGCCAGGACGCTTGAGGGTCCCAGATCCCTCCAAAGGCAAGCTGGTGGCAGCAGGGCTCCTGGGCTGCCTGGCTGCCTGCCTTGGATTCCTATCCTGGGAGCTGGAGGGAGGTGAACCAGAGTCTGTGCATTTGCAGTGCTGGTTCTCTGGTGGAGGGTGCTGGGTGGGATGGCTCA
This sequence comes from Climacteris rufus, assembly GCA_013398175.1. Taxonomy (NCBI): domain Eukaryota; kingdom Metazoa; phylum Chordata; class Aves; order Passeriformes; family Climacteridae; genus Climacteris; species Climacteris rufus. The sequence goes on from VZRZ01001090.1 coordinate 173,795, forward strand.
GCCTCTGCCTGAAGCAGAAAGGGGATTTTCAGCTGAGAATAGCTGTTCTGGGATCTGTGCTGCAAGACCCTTCAGACCCAAAGGTCTCCTGCATGTAATGGAAGAACCCCAATCCATGATATCTGGGTGCTGGGATACCCCAGGTGGGGTCCATGTGGTGACCTGTGTCTGCTGCTGGGGATCTGCCACAAGTCGTGGCACAGGGAGCTGGGGAGCTGTGTGCGGACTGTCCCCTGGCTCGGCTGTGTGTCCCAGGCAGCGTTTGTCCTCGGCACGGCCAGGTCCTGCTCGCAGCTGTGCCCTGAAGATGGCAGCATCGGCTGGGCTGGGGACTGCCGTGCCCCGGGGTGCTGGAGCCCTGGGGGCAGCCAGACAGAGGATTTCCTTGGCACCCCCTCACCCTATTGCTGTGTCCTCATGTTTTCCCGACCATCCCATCCTCCACTCACAGCTGCCTGTCCCCTTCAGGGAGATCATCAACGGGATCACAGTGACAGATGGGGACAACAATGAGCTTGGCTGCTCCAGGGTGAGTCTGGGGATGGGGATATGGGTTGGGGCAGGGCGCTGCTGGGGCTCACCTGCTGCTTTTGCTTGCAGAGGGCGGCAGTGAAGGGCATTGCGCAGGTTGTGCTCTCCAGGATCACCATGGCAGCACCGGGCATGAGTGAGTGCAGGGCAGGAGGGGGCGGGACTGGACCAGGAACTCTCCCAGGACCCACCACCTTGCCCTCCCCTGATTCAGTTTTCCCCATGAAAAAGAGGCAGGGTGGCCCTGCCTCCCACGTGGCATTTGGTCTCATCCCACAGATGGTGTCCTCTTCTTGCCATTCCCATCAGAAGGTCCCAGCCTTCCTCATACCAAACCACAACCCATGGGAGACAGGGGGTGCTCCTATGGCAGTTTGGCCCCACAAGAATGCATCTCATGCTCTCTGTCCCTCACCCCTCACCCTGCAACCCAGCATCCCCTCTCCTCATGAGACCCTTGACATGCTGCAAGCCCAGGAGGAGGGATGGGAGCATGAGGAGCACAGACCATGCTGCCTGGGTGATGGATGTATGGGTATCCTGTGTCCTCGCCCTGAGCAAACACCCAGTGACCCCCAGCACAACTAGCTGCTGCTATGGCCTCCAGATGGACAGTCCTGCAGGCTTGCTTGCAGGATAGCTGTTCAGGGATCTGGGCTGACCTTTGCTCTCTGTACCTAGTTATTCTGCCCATCATCATGGAGCGGCTGGAGAAATTCACCTTCATGCAGGTGAGTCCACGTTTCTCCTGCCAGTGGGTTCTGTGGTGACCCAGCCCTGCTTCCCAGCTGCTGAGATGCTGGTGATCAAATGGGGGTTGCTTTGGCCCCTGCTCAAGTCACTGATACACCAAAGGTTTCTCAAGTGACATGGAGAGGCTGTGGGAGGCTGGCAGGGTTTGGTGACATGCCTGAGGTGTTGGGCATTCAGCCTCACTGAAGGGAGAAGTCTGCCCAGCCTGTGAGCAGGTCTTGTGGTGAGGTCAGGGACTCATTCCTGGCTCTTCTCTTGCAGCGGATCCGGGTTCTCCACGGGCCTCTGCAGGTGCTGCTCTGCGGGGGCTTGTAAGTATCTCACTGCTCAATCACCTGTGAGTGCCTAGAGTATGACTCCAAAGGGATGCTTGAAAAAATATCTTTTCCCAGAAGAAATTGCAAAGCTGTTTGCCTTTCAGCCTGGGCTTTCTCCAGTTATTAGGAGTTATGGGGTGTGAGCAGCACCTCTTAGGCTGAGATCCCTGTGGCTGGAGGGCAAAAGAGCTGCGATCCCCAACACTAATGCTCAGCTCTTCTCTGTCCCACAGCCTCCTGTTCATGGTGCCAGCAGCCTGCGCCCTCTTCCCACAGCGATGGTACCTGTCCCACTGCTTCCCCCTCCTGCATGGGACCCCAGGAGCCTTCCTCCTCTGCTAGTTCTTCTCTGCCCATCCCAGGAGAAACATGATGAGCACCCACCCTTCAACTCTAGGCAGCACCTGCGTGCACACCCTAGTGCCCAGGGCAGCAGGAGAGTGTGTGCCTCCCCTGCTCTGTGAGCTCTGTGCTGGGAGCAGTGGGATACCCAGCTCCATGGGCAGCTCTCTGCCTCCCAGCACTGGGAGGGATGGGTGGTGGGTCTTGCCATGAGCCTGCAAGATCCCGGGGATTGCAGAGGACCTCAAATGGCAAAGGGGAGGGAGGGTGGATTGACTGGTGGTTGGGGAAGAGGATTGTGTGTCTCAGTGTCTATCCCCTCTCTCCACAGCTCCCTTGCACTGGCTGACCTTGAGAAGGAGCTGCGTGACAGCATCATGGCCAAGCACGGGGACAAAGTGCCATATGTCTATTTTAACAAAGGACTGTGAATGAAGACTACCTCGGGAGCCATTGCACCCCTCTGGCCTCCTGCCACCACCAATTCCACATCCCCTGGGCAGGGTCAGAGGAACAGTCCAGCCCAGCAGAGTCCAGCCCAGATTTGCTCCCCAGCTCAACACCTTCCCTGTTGCCTCCTTCCACTGTAGAAGCCAGATTTGTGTCTAGCTTGCAGCACTGTGGCTTGTCCTGAGCCACCCCCATCTGCTGCTGGCCATGTCCCTGCTTTCCCATTTCCCTCTTGCCATGAGCAATGCCTGCACTTCCTGTGCCTTCCTCTGGCCCTCCGCAGGAGATTCTGCCCAGCCTGTCTGGACTTCACAGAGCTTGGCATCAGGCTCTCTCCCTTGGGGCTCACAGCACAATTCTACCTCCAAAAGCAGGTGTCCTGCCATCGTACCAGCAACCAAACCACATTCCTGCCTTAAACCACCACAGCAGCCTCTTCCCAAGAGCTGGATCATGTCTTGACAGGTGTGAAGGAACCTATTCTCTCTGCAAAGTGACCACCCCAAAGTCCAGAGGCCAATGCTTGGACTATGCCTTCCTTGCTCTCAGGTTCAGGTTTTATTCACTCTGCAACTGCCACAATCCAGGAGAGAAATAACTAATTGTGTTTAAGCTCTAATTTTTTTATTCCTCTGAGCACAAGAGCTTGCTGTCGCCCTTGTCCTGCATCTCTGGTCTCCCCAGTAGAATCACGAAACTGCAGCTTTAGGGGACAGTTGTCTCTGTGTCCCCTTGGACAGGGGGAAGAAGATACAGGAATCACAGAATTGTTAGGGTTGGAAGGATTTCTGGAGGTCATCTATTCCAACCCCACTGCTAAAGCAGGGTCACCTAGAGCAGGTTACACAGGAATGTGTCCAGGTGGGTTTTGAATGTCTCCAGAGAGGGAGACTCCATGACCTCCCTGGGCAGCTGTTCTAGTGCTCTACCACCCTAAACATAAACAATTTCTTCCTCATGTTGAGGTGGAACTTGTATTTTAGTTTATAGCCATTGCTCTTCATCCTGTCGCTGGGCACCATTGAAAAGAGCCTGGCACCATCTTCTTGGCACCTGCCTTTGAGATATTTCTATGCATTGAGGAGATCCCCTTTCAGTCTTCTCTTCTTCAGACTGAACAGGCCCAGCTCCCACAGTCTCTCCTCATAAGAGATGCTCCATATCACTCGTCCTCTCTGTGGCCCTCCACTGGACCCTCTCCAGTAGCTCCTCGTCTTTCTCGTAACAGAGCTGTCAAGGCATTAACTCAGGCTCTGAATAGCGGCACTGCAAACAACAGAGGAAGGTCAAAAAATAAATGCGGTGATTTTTAAAAAAACAGCTGTAGGTTCTGCTTCAGGCTGATCTTGTGCGTCTGCTGCCCTGGACTGGGCTGGTACGTGGGTCTCTTGCTTGCCTTGAAAGGGAAAGGTGGGGGCTCTGTGACTGACCATGCACCATGGTGAGGCTGAGCACAGGGGCTGGGAAAAGGAGGAAGAGTGTAAGGGCTGGCATGAACTCTTTGGGCATTCAATGCAGCCTTTCCTCAAAAGGTTCTTGGGGCTGCAAAGTCCTGAAGCAAGTGATAAAATGTGATTGTGCTGTGCTCACAGTGACACTCAGGCTATTTTGGGGACTGGGGGGATGAGACTGGGTGACCCTTCCTACACCCATGGGTGCTGTTTATCTTCTTGGCCAGGCAGAGTTTGCATGATGCTATCTTGGGTCTGCTATGAGGCCTCTCCCTCCCGAAAGAAGAGCAGTTTGAGTTTGCTGCAACCTATTTTTGGAGGAGAAAGGAGTCCAAGTCCTGTGCTAAAGCCCCTGCTTTTAATCAGCTGCATCCAAGCTCTCTGCTTGCTCATGAACATCCCTCGGTGGAACAAGTGTGTTTCTAACAAGCCAGATGATGTGGCTGCTCCAAGAGCCCCATGGACCAGTGGATGGTCCATGCTCCTCCCTCCAGTCAGGGATACGTGTCACATCCCTGGGACAGCAGCTTTCTCTCATCAGCCACATGCCTGAATAGAGACACATTAACCACTCTTCTCCTTCAGAGAGAGCAGCCAAACCCAAAAGGTTCTTCTTGAAGTGCCAAGCTGTACCCACAGCAGGTTTTCTTCTGCCCAAGCTGCAACGGGCAAAGGATAACGATTCCAACCACATGTAGCTACTGCTAGAAAGCTGTAAAAGAGCTCTGAAATAAATTAATAGGCTAGCAGAAAGTAGGAAAACATGTTCAGACTTGTATATCTGTTCCCTGGGCGTTATTAGACCTCTTGTTAAAGCACAATTAAAGTAATAGATAAGCACATGAAATGAAACAAATGTCACTCCTGTTGGGAGTGGGGAGAAGCCACATGGGGACATCTCTGTTCTCTGCTTTTCTTAACCTCCTTAGCTCAAGTTGCTCTCTACACCCAAAACAGCTTTGAAGACTTTCAGAATAGCACCTGTAGCAGTCTGGGCTACGTTTGGGTCCAAGGTGCCTCTGGCAATGTTGAGAGCACAGCGATGTTTGTAAAATGATGAACTGCAGCACCCGAAAACTGCCCTTCCCCTGTGCATCACAGCCGCTTGCTGCTCACCCTTCCTGCCTTGGCAGTGTGGGGGGGTCCTGGCAGAGCAAGGGGCTCTGTGGCCAGCGATTCTGGGGCAGCAGCCACACAAAGCCAAGCTTGGGAACATGGCAGGAAAGCCTCAGCATTTTGCCACTCCTTTTTTCCTGTCCCCAACCATACCTGAGGGGCAATGGACCACGGTGACAACCTGAAGAGATGTTGCCATTCCACATCAGCTCTTCCCCTGCCCTGAGGCAGAGGAAGAGGTTTGCCCTGGACTCACAGAATGGGCAAACCATCCTCAAGACAGACCTTCCCTCCACCCGCCCGCCCTAAGCTTATAGCAGTGGATTCCCTCTTCAGATCAACATGGATTTATGCCAGCTGACAGTTTAGCTCAGCAGGGTTTCTAGGTTGTAGCTGGAATCTCCCCCGGAGGATTCAAGTCATCTCAACAGCTCACATCACTCTGGAGATGTTTGCTACAGCCAGTGCCTGCCAGCTCTCCCCAAAACCACAGCAACTCCGCAGCCTGCCTTGGTCTCACTGGGGAGCAGAGGGGTCGCTGCCAAGCTGTAGCCAGCCTGGCCTCCCTTTTCCATTGCAACAGGAAGGAAATCTCACTGCCGGGAGTCAGCCAGACTCATCCTCACTTGGGAAGAGCAGCAAGTGTTAATTGCTCTCCAGCGATGAGTCACACCTGAGCTGGGCTTGTCCTGTGCTCCGGTGAACTCCATGCCTCTCCCTGCTGTGCCTCTAATTTCAGGGCTAGCTGGTAACAGGAATAAAGCTCTCTCAATAACTGTGTGTGGCGGAAATGTCAGTTTTCCAGCACGTTTACAACCTCATTTCAAATGCTAACCACACCAAAGACGTCACGTTGGTCTGCAGCAGAGCCTGAGTAGGGGCTGGGGAGGCATGGGAGGCTGCTGGGCTCCCTGAGGCACCAGCAGTGCCCGGGGAGGGCTCGGCAAAGGCCGGTGGAGGCCGGGGTCTGGCTGCCTTGGAGAGAGGAGCGAGCATGGCGGGTGTGCCGTGGGTGAACGCCTGCCGGCCCACGCCAGCAGCAGGCTGAGAGCTGACCTGGCGGGGCAAGGTGTGCCCAAGTACTGCCTCGATAGAAAATTGCCAGGGCAGGAGATAAGCTGCTAAGTCGATTATTTTTTTTCTGTGTTTTCTTAACGTGTTATCTGAGCATCTGATAAACCTCATCACGCCAATCGTGTGCGGAGGCTGCCTGGCACGCTGGGAATGGCAGTGAAGAAACCCTCTGACACTGCCCCAGCAACATGGGCCGTCTCTCCCAAGCTGTGAATTGATCCCAAGTGCCCGTGCCCCCAGTCCTGCTGGGAGCGTGAGGGATCACTCCGTGGGGACACGCTGGGATACAGCCGCAGCGGGACACCCTCTTCTCCACGCTGCTCCCATTGGTGCTGGCACCAACACTTTGCTGCCCACGGGACACCTTGAGTCCGGTGCCATGCCGCTGCTGCCACGCCAGCACCCTCTCCATGCCGCACTTTCCCGTGTGTCCCCGGTCCGGGCTGCTGGGGCTTGGGACAACGTGGGCACACTGGGAAGGAGGCTGAGCAGGGGTCACGGTCACCAGGAGTGACCAGGTGAATAGAGGATGAGTGCCTGGCTGCCACAGGGAGGCTGTGGCAGGCCAGAGGATGCCTGTGAAACCCCTTCTCGCAGTGCCCAGTTGTGCTCCCGGGGTTCCATTGCAGGGGGGTGCAGCCCCCGCACCCCTTTCTAGCCAAGTTCCGCCACTCACAACATGGCAGCCCGAGTGGGACCGCAGGTTCCCTCCCCGCTGCGCCACACTCAAAATGGCAGCTCCCTGCGCGCAGTCCCCGCCCCTCCCTGTTTGATCCAAGTGACNGGCGCGGGGTGCCCCTGGGCTCCCGTCCCGGGCCGCAGCCGGGCCGGGGAGGCGGGAGCGGGGGGTGGGGGGCATGGCGAGGAGGCTCCGCGCCGCCATGGCCCTGCTGCTGCTCCAGGCTCTGCCCGAGGGGTTGCCCGCCGGCGTGGAGCCCGCCCAGGTACGGAGGGGGGCCGTCCGCGGGGGTCTGGAGTCGCGCCGTGCCGGGAGCTGCGTCCCTGGGGCGGGGGACGGCTGTGAGCGCGGGGACTGCACCGGCCCTTGGGTCAGGGGGTCCGGTGGTGCTGGCAGGGTGTGCGGGGGATGACAGGGGGAAGAGGCATTGGGGGGCCCGCCTAAGGTTTGGGGAGCCCCGTGAGTTGAGTGAAGCTGGAGGAGATGCAGAGCCCCGGGTTCGGGGGTGCCTGTGTACCGTGGGGATGGGGAGGTGATGTAGAGATGCTGGCACGGGTGGCAGTGCCCCTTGCAGGGGCTTTGTGCGGCACGGTGGCTGCAGGACCACCGCGGGAGCGAGAAAGGTGTTTGACTGGAGACCAAGGGAAAGGTGGCCGTAGGTGAGGGCTGGAGCTGGCAGGTGCGCAGAGGCCTGCGGGTGGACGTGCAGGTGTCTTTTGGGGGTGGTGACAGGGAGCAAGGTGACCTGTGAGGGGACAGGGCTGAAGGAGGTTTGGAGTGAGCTGGAGGGTGGCAGTGGGGCAGCCGGCCAGAGGATCTGGGTCAGCAGGGAAGTGGGACTTGTGTGGTGCTGCCCGGGATGGGTCAGCTGGTCTTCCCGTGGCAGGAACAGCAGAGAGGAGGTTCGGTGCCAACTTGTGGGTAGTGCAAAGGATGCGGGAGCATGTTTCCACTGGGATGAGGGGAACTAGGCCTTGTCTTTGTAGGCTCTGACCACGCGCTTACTACCTTTGTCATGCCTGGAAAGGGTTTTAATGAAGTTGGCTCTCTGTTTTTCGTCTCCTTATTCTGTTTCCTGTCTGTGCTGCAATGTGTACTGTTCACATCTCCAGTGGTCTTGAGTTCAGCAGTGTAGACACCTGTAACTTCTCCCACGGTGATGTGTATGCTCAGTGACACTCTGCAAGGACTGCACTAGGCCAACCAACCTGTGCACGACCTGGATTTTACAGTTCATGGAGTCAATATGTCTTTTTCACCCCATGGAGAACACAGATGGAATATGATGACTTCTGGATTGATATGGTGTATTCTGTATAAGGTACAAATTGCAGTTTGCGTTCGTTGAAGGTCAGAGACAGAGAGATGCTGATCTATGACTGTAGGTCACAGGTGCCATGAGGTGCATTGTGCTTAATGTCACAGGGATGCACATGGATGATATCCTTCTGGAAGGTGTCCACTAAAATATTCCCCAATACTTCTACAGGAGGAGGAGGTGAGGAGTTTGTCTATAATTGCAGATGTTATTCCTCTTTTGAATTTTCTTCTTTTTGAGGTGTTGAGAGCACCAGATCTACTCTAAAAGCTGTGTAATTCCCTGTTGGTAGTGCCATCCCAAATTCCCTGCAGCCACACCGAGACTTGGCTTGGCTGTTGCTGCCTTAGGGAGCCAGATGCAGGATTGTGTTGAACTGTGTGTTTTCCACGTTGTCTCAACTGCCTTTAACAGATGGAAGTCCTGGTTGTTGCTCCATTTCACCTGCAGGCTGAGGTATATAAACTAAATGTAAACAAACACATCTCAGATCCATTTTGCTCTCAGGTTGTTGTGGTATTCCAGCTGTGAGCAGTGGTCAGGCTCTTCAACCCTGTACTTGATAATAAAAATGCCCTACCTGTTCTGACGACTGTACAAGATGCTCCCTGCCTCAGACAGTTTATACATTAGTCAAAGGACTAGGAAGCAGAAAAGGAAGAAAGGAAAAGGGAGGAGGCCGTGGAAGTAATCATACAGCTAGGCTACATGTGGAACAGTTGCATTTGTGACTTGTGAATATACTCTCCAGTCAGTGCACCAGGAATAATCCTAAAATAATATGTTTTGAGTGGTGCAATACATGAGAGTGGGGGAGAAGAGCTTTGGCTGCCTACGTTTTCTTTAAGAGCACTTGCATGGGGATACATCTTTTACTAATTTTCTTTGCATAGTTTGTCTATATAAAACTCTCACAGCTTATTTTAGATCTTAAATGTAGACTCTGTCTGTCAAAAGGCTGGCATTATCTCACTGCATACTAGAGATTGACAGCTGCCTACTCAAAAATGAAAGTGGTAATGTAGGCTCTTGAAAAATGAGCATGTAACAAAACTTCATCTGCTTTGGTGTTGCCTTAGAGCCAATGGGTTTATAGAGAAGACCTGCAGCAGGGCAGTGCTGGACTTGGAAGATGTCTGCACCAGAGGTTCCTGTATTTCTACCTGAAACCCTGACATCATTTGCCTCTTGTCCTCTCCAGAGTGCCCTTGCTGCCTCTGGTGCTTGCTGCCTACTTCCATATGCCTTGCAGACATTTGCTGTGTCCTGACTGCTTCTGCTGCCAGGGACAGCTTCTTGTTCAGGAGCTGTGCGTCCTCGCCTGGAAGAACTGTCCCACAAACCTGGGGGTCTTAGGCTGGGAGGTGCTGCAAGAAATGCGTCCTTTAAATAATGCAGGAGGTGGAGCTGTACTGCCTAGCACTGAACAAACATTCACGAGAACACACTGTGCTCTGCAGGAGTGTCTGATTTTTCAGGTTAAAATAAGTCCAGGCTGCCCAGGATCATCAAGGGTGGATGGAGGAGAAAGTGATGAGCTACTATCTTCTATCCTGAGTCCAAGTTTATCTGTCTCCATGACTATTCATTATAGTTTGACTTGGAATCAGAGCACAAAACTCTGTTAACTGGAGTGGAAGTATTTATTGGTAGATTACAGGCAGAAAGATTCCAATGATGTTGTAATAAAATCAGGATAAACGTCACAGGAAGGAGAAACCTAGCCGTGTTTAGTTGCAGCTGTCGAAGTGTAGCCTTAGCAGCACACTTTAGCTGTGTGCTCCATCTTGGTTTGAGGGAGAAGGAAATAAGTTAATAAATTATAAAATAAACTCGATAAAATTTGTAATGAAATACTTCAAACATTAATCATTTTCCTATTGTAGTTTGTCTCTACAGGGCAAAATAAAGGTTATTTGACCATCTCAACTATCTGCCTGCTTCCCATGCCTGCAGCTTAATTATCACATAGTTTTCTCAACTGTTGTTTTCTTTAAAAACAAGAGATTTAAGTGAATGTTAACTATGTGACAAGTCTGTGGAATCCCTCTTTCTCTAATAAGGTGGTTTTGAGCCAAAATCTGGCAGAAGCATGCTTTTCTTAAAGACTGATTTCATCCCAAATGAAAGAGTTTGCTTGAAGTACTGTGACTTGAGGCATGATTCATCATATGTGACAGAGAGGATGGATCCTTGCTTTAAGGAATAACTCGGCGTGACTGTCACTGTGGCTAACACCCCTGTAAACACAGAGTTTCAGTCCAAGGCTGTGACCACAGCTTTGATTGCACCATTGTGGGGTTACCACGCTTCATCTGAGAGTTTGGCTGGATTCAGGCCTTTCAGAGCATCACTTCAGGTAGTTTGTGAACTGAACAGCAAAGTGTCAATTCTCATGTAAGAGAGGCTAGCCTCATCTGTGAACTTAAAACAACTTTTTTGATTAAGGTAATTAGTTGCAACTGCACTTCTGTGTCTCCTGAAATGCATCAGGTTCCTTCAGGAGGTGAGCTGCTTGTGTAACCATAAGGATGTATTTGTCTGCCATCATATCTTTGTCTATGACTCTTGGTTTTTTGGCTTGCTAATTTCCACAGTTTTGGCAGGAGGCAGCAGAGATCAAAGTACGTGGTGTACTTGCTCAGAACAGGAACCTCTAAATAACCGTGCAGGCTGAATTAAGGACTGCTCATTCTGTGATGATTATACCACCGTTAACTCCAGTGTCTCATCAGTATAGCACACTTTCCTGCTGATTAAATTTTGTTTGTGAGTTGCACTCACAATTGCACACAACACTGTAAGAATTTCTCCTTGCATCTCTGCAGCTGGGCAACAGATGGAAAGCCTGGTCTGAAAATGTCCAGTGAACCCTGAGGAGGAGTGTGGCAGCTTTCTTCAGCAGAGTCAAGGCAACTCTGTGACTGGGACTTGTTTGAGCCTTTCTTGTCTGAGCGTTTCTGAGAAGTTCCCTGCCACCCTGCAAATATTAGTTAACAAAAATATAACATGTCTTTAAAAATAAACTTGGGCAACTGTGGTGGAGGGAACTTGGAAAGTTGCATCTGCTGGAGTTGTTTTGATATGTTTGGGGATTTTTCCATCCCTCCAACCTATTGGGCCAGGTCAGCCATGTCTGGCTAGTGGGAGCATCCAATACCAGGTGTCCCCCCTGAGTGGTGGTTCTGCTTTGTGAGGTGCTGCTGGGCAGCAGGGATCCTGCCCAACGTGGTGATCTTGCCATCTGCCCCGTTAGGGAGGCAGAGAGGTGGATGCCTCAGTGTTTGGCCACATCTCAACAGCAGTTACTCAGCCCTGGCTAAAACACCCGTTTGAACCCTCACTTTGATTCTTTGAAGAGCAGCTCCCCTAAGAATCTTCAACAGCTGCTGTTGTGCTCACAAAAGTGGAAACTGTGCTCTTTTATATGCCTCTGTCAGCCTGTATTAACCCGGTGTTATGTTGAAGTTCACCTTTGTCTTTCTGTGGTATTAGAAAGGCATTAATGTAGGCAGTAGTTTGTGTTTCTTTATAATCTCAAAACATATGGCCATCCTCTGAGGTAATGGGCAATATATTTAGTAAATGCAAACCACCCACCTTTTCTTTTTGCCTTTTTTTCCCTTTTAAGTCACATTGGTAAGATTGGGAGGATTGAACAGACATTAGCTTGTGGCAAAAAGCTATTGTTGGACTAATGATCCTCTGGCCTACTTCTTCATGCAGTGCTGTCTCTGATGTGCCCTGTGGTTGTGGCTGTGCCTATGTAAAGGTCTCCTTGTCAGGCAGTCCTGCAGTTTCAGTAATGCTGAGCTGCACGGGGCCTATTGTTCTGTCTCCTGACAACATGTCCTTGGTACCAGGTTTGGGGATATTCCTCTCATCTGAGCTTCCCTGCTTTACAGGGTACAGGGTAAGAATTTGCCCTTTCTGGTTTGCTGCATAGGAATTGTCTGAGCTTATAAATGCATTTAACTAGTGACTTAATGGCTCTACACAGTTCTGTCTTGCATTGGTTTCAGGGGTTCGTGAATCCGAGACAACCAGGCAAGCTGTGCTGCTGTTTTTCCAACATGGGGGAAAGGACTCAGCATGTCAGAGACATCTCAAAAGCTGTCTCTGAGGCAGGGCTGGTGGCACTCTTGGAAGGGCCATTAGTCATGGCAGGGCAGAGAGGCTCATTGCACGTTGCAGGACAACCTGATTGTGCCAGTTTTTGGTCTCTGCTTCTGAGTCAGAAGGAAAAGAGCACAGGGTGAGGGATGGTATTCTTACATGAGTTCACTGAGACATGCTGACAGGGAAGTTGGGTCCTTCCTTCCCCCTGCTGTCTTGTGTGATTAGAAAGCCCACAGCTAAGAAGAGAGGTTTTGAGATGCCAATACCTGGGTGCTGTGGCAACGGAGCTCTGACAGGTGATTGTGTGGCTCAGCCTGTGAACAGTGCACATAACAAACATGCCTTAAATAACAGCTGGCTGGAGAGGACAGGCTTGCCAGGCAGGAGTTGCATACCCCTGCCTTGCCTGTTACAAGAAGTGTGTTGGTGTGGCAGTCACAAATTAAGATTTTTTCCATGATTTCACAGAAGCTGTTTGACTGTGAAGGAAGGCTCAAGGTGCTGCAGAGACCTGCTGTTTATCTGCTTGGACAAGGAGAAACTTGATTCTCCTCTAATGATGTGATTATCAGTGGGATCACCACCTCCAGTATTATTTTTAGATGATGGCTGTGGTCTGTGCAGTGGCTTCTGAAACTATAACGGAGCAGTTCATGTGCAGGGGCTTGCTGGGTGCAAAGTGAGGTGATGGTGGCAGACTGATGTAGCAGGACAAACCATTTAATGCCAGTATGGACAGTGCTCCCTGGCATGCTATGCCCTGAACAACACCTCCAAATAGAAAGGAGAGAGAGGCTTTATTTTGTGTGGAGGCAGCTTGTGGTGCTGCTTGTTTGCAGGCCTTCTCTGCTGCACCAGTATCCATCTACCTGGCATTGCCTGAGGTTGGTCCAAACTGGTAAGAGGAAAAAAGGACATGAGAACTGGGTTGTGTAGGAGATTTAGATGCATTTTTCAGACTGTTCCTTCTTCCCAAGCACTTTTATGCTGGCATATTGTAAACTAAATCCAACCACTGACAGTGCACTGGAGGCTTGCGAGCAAGTGACCATTTGAGAGGAGTTCCCCAGGGGACAGAGCTTTGGCCAGCAGCATTTTGAATGGCATTGCTGACAATGGGCTGCAGAGCTGTAGGTGGATGTGGCAAGTAGCTACCAGGACTGAGAAGCTGCAGGGTACTGGATTTAGGGAATAAGAGACCACAGGGACCTTCCCTTGTCTCATAGAGGATCAAGACTTTAGGTTCCTGACTGCAGTCTTTAGGACTAGCAGAGGAAACAGTGAACCTCAAGAAAGGACAGATCTGCTAGCAGTAAAGAAAAGGATTCTCCCTTCTTTCCTCTTTAATATTCTTTGTTACTATGAGGTGGAACTTTTTTACTTCTAGTGGTGATGTGTTTTTATTTCATCTCTAGTTTTGGTGTGTGCAAGGCAGTAATAGAAACTTCAGAGGCAAGAGCAGAGGTCCATGAGGTTTGTTTTTTTGCATGGGTTTGTTTTTTTGTGTTTTGGTTTGGGGTTTGTTTGTTTGTTTTGTTGTTTGTGGGGTTTTATTTTTGAGATCTGGGAGGGAACATGGTCAAAGCAAAAACTGATCTATCTTGCCTCTACTTCAGGCTGAGGAAGCTTGTCAAGATACTGATTTGCTAAATGTCCTGGAGTGGGACAGAGAGTGATTTGAGCAGGAAAATGGATTTTGTTAATGAAAGAGGATAGTTCACAGAAGGAGGTGAGCTTTATGTAGTTATCAGTGTCTGTCTCCCCATTAATTTTGAAGCCACTGGCCAACTTGAATGAAATTTGATAGGAAGATATCTCAAAGCTGCATAAAATTACAACAGAATTCTTGAAAACAGATAGAGGCACCTTAAAAAACCCAAACAAATAGGGAATCACTGAATGAGAAGCTACATTTGTGAGCTTATTAGCACTGCAAAATTTGTGAGCTGGGTTGACTTGAGTTGATATATGCCCTACCTCCTTCCAGAGCCTCAGCTGGAGCTCACACTTGGTGAGCCTGCAAAATCAGTCAGCCTTGTGGAACACACTGATGGGAGGTCAGCTTTATGGAGCTCCAGTGGTTACAGAGCTACTTTTATTTTCCTTTTTGTCTCCCAGTGGCTGAAGAACAAATTGAAGGTGAAAAGGTTGATAAGCTGTAGAATCAGCTATGAAGAGTGATGATGTGTTTTGCCAGGAATCTCCCCAGCCATCCTGAGCTTTCCCTGTGTAAAAGGTGTCAAATGTTACTTTGGAAGCAGGGAAGACACTCCACCATTAATGACTTGCCTGCAGACAGTGCAGAGGCTTTTTAGTGAGCAGGCTTTTCTTTTCTCTCGTGTCCCAGCACGCAGCGGGTCAAGTACTGTTGTCCACAAGAGACCTTTTTTTTTAACTTACGGAATTAGAGCTCATAGTGAAGACAGTCTGGGATAATGCTGCCAGTCAAACAGCAGTTTAATTGTGGCAGCCACACCAGAGGCCTGATACAGAAAGAGTGCAAAATATGCAGAAGTCCTCTCCCTTGCCAAGTTCTGTATTCCTCACTCTCTGTAATAAGCTTTTTATTTGTTTATACTGTATCAGTAGTTACTTGGGTTTTTTGAAACCTCTGTCTCTGTTTGCGAACCTCTTTAAATCCCAGGTGGTGGATGACTGCTAACAGGAACTGCATGCTTCCAGCAGAAGATCAGGCCATTCTGTTGCATAAATTATCCCCCATGACAGCTATCCCACTGGTGGTGGGCAGAAAATCCATCCCATGGAGCTGGCAGCCTGCAGAGAGCAGAGCTAAACAAGAATTGTGAGCGACTGGTGTGGAACAAAAGTGTTAAATGGGGGTTGAGATCAGAATGAGCTAGGAGGTAGGGAAAGGGCTGGAGGAGGTGGTGGACATAGTACAGGAGAGTTGTAAACACTGAACAAAATCTTTGAAGAAGCAGTGTCTTCTAGGGGCTGACTTCATGCTGGGCTGACTTCATCACATCTTGTGTATCAATTGTACCTGTAAAATTGCCAAACTTGCCTCTCCTCTTGTGGAGGGGAAAGGCTTTTCTTCAGATATGATCTGAAAGACCTTAACTCTGCTTGGAAAGCATGTAACAAAACTACCTGAATGCATGTGCAAGTCATGACTCATGTCTGGGCTTCCTGTGTGATGAATTCCTCCTTTTTTTGGTGATTGTCTCGTTTGTTCATTTGCAGACTGCTTTTCGAACAGTGAATGCCAGGAGGAGGATGGTTATGCCTGTGTTGTGTTGTCTTCAAATTACCTTGTCGTTTTGACTTCTGTCCTTTTAGAAGATGCAAACTTCACAAACAGCTTGCATTTGACTGTCCAGCCTCCTGTGATCTGCAGCTTAGATAAAATAGGCTTGCAGACATCTGTCATTGCTGATTGCCTCCATTTACTGACACTTATCACTTGGACTCCAACAGAGCCTGTCTTAAATTGCTGTGTCAAAAATAAGACCTCTTAAGTTATTTTCCTCTACTTTTCCTGGCTGTATTGTTTTCTTTTTGTCTCATTGTTTTCCTCCTTTTTCCTACCCATCTTACTAAGGACGCATCTCACATAATTGGTTATTAATATCACTCTCATGTTTGCGGCTCATTGTTTTTACTGAGTTCCTTGCTTTTCTGCTCTGTCCTTGTATTTCTACTTTCCAGAGTTGTGATCAAACTAAACCAGTGGTTAGACCGTGGAAGCAAGAATTGGGAGGTTTTTTCTTCTCAGATCCATTTTGTGCTCTTAGGCCCATCCTTTGACTGCAGAGTCCAAGAATCGTCCTGCCAAAGATGAATTTAGGAAGTCCTGGAGGGACTATTTTCTGTTCTGAAATCTGCAGTCTGTCTTCTCTAGATGGAGTAGCTGAAGAAGCAGTCCTCTGTTACTTTCAGCATGATACACATTTACTGAGAAGTGTTGTGCCAGGAAAACTTTAGATTAAGGGCCAAACAAATCTGTTGTTGCCTTGTTTCACCTTTGCTGGTATGAAATGTAAGGGCTTGCTGAATTCCTGGATGAGGCTCAGACTAATCTTTTTTCTCAGGGTTTAACAGGGCAGATAAACTTTGGGGAACACGAAGAGTGACAGTTGGTTTCTTGTCTGTGTTATATTATCTAAGAGTATGTAACCAAAACTCTTCTTGCTGTGATCCTACTCTAAAAGATCGTAGAAGCACAACCAAGAGATTAAATACATTCAGTGTGTCCTAATAAAACAGGACTAAATCTGCATATGCAAGCAGTGAATGTTTTGGTTTTGGCTGGAAAATGTAGAGGTCTGCAGGGGAGGAAAGGAGCAGGGTGTTCACAGTGACGTGGCTGGGTGGTGTGTGTGCCCCTTGCATCTTGATCTTTTGGAACCAAACAAATGCAAGGTGTATTTGTGTCCACCAAACTGTGTACTTTGCATGAGTATGGCCTGCAAGCTGGCTGAGCTGCTGCTGTCGGTGTAGCCATTATAATTATACAGAAAAAGCTAATTTTACAATTCTGGAAACCTTAAGTTCTAGTGGCACTTTACAAGCTGGGACAGACTCTGAAATGAATGACCCTAGATTCTGTTTATTTGTATTCTTGCTCTGAGAGCTCTTATTGTCAGTAGCTCTTCTCTCGCACAGGCACTGCCTGCCAACAATCCTTCTGGAGGCACTTTCCTTCAGGACAGGGTGCAAGGTAAAACTTGTTTATGCTTTTAACTAGTGTCTCTAATTAAAGAAATGGGCTTTAAACGTACTTCTTTTATCTGGTCCAACCTATTAACTTGTTCATTAATAGGTCTTGCACTGCTGCTGTGTTGGTCAGCTTTTTCCCTGTTCTGGCAGCAGGCATCTTGCATATGCTACAGTGGTGAGGGCTCTTGAGGGTGAAGTGTCTTGGTAGTTTACTTAACCCAAAGGATTAGTGCAAAGATAAACAATGGGAGAAAAGGAGGAAATTTCTTGGGTTTAGCTGTTGTTGTTCTTTTTTTTTTTGAGTGAATTTATAAATATTATTTTAAAAGTATTTTTTAAAAGCCCTAATGCACTCCCAAGTCTTTCCTTTGACACACAAGTAGTTTTGCAAGAAGTCTTCAATTGGGATCCTGGCTTACCACATGATATTAAGAAAGTAACTTCACATTTCTCATCTACAGTGGGGACATTAAAGTGGCAAATGTACTATGAACTGTGGTTTTTGTATCAAAATACCAAGGATTGTGTGGTACCAGCTGCATAAATACTGTGTCATTTTCCTCTTCAGCTGGATGTCTGGCTGAAAGTCTTCAGGTCTAAATTATTAATTGTTAACCATGAAACACTTGCTTTGCTTCTGCAAGGTTTTGGTTCAAAGGTTTTTAATGCCCTCGAGTATTATGGTCAAACTTTACCAAATTGCTGAGATACACTTTTATTGTTCTTGTCTTCTTCTGGACTTGAGTGGAGACTGTACTTCTGTTTATCTGGAAAGCATTACTGTAAATAATCAACATGTGAAGACACACGAGGATTGAGCTTTTGTTCCACTCACAAACTGTATGTGCTCTGTTTACTGCATAGAAAACAATTTGTTCAAGTGAAAGCTTTTCCTTCCTTGCAGCTCAGTTAATTGGTTCTGTAGCAAAGTCAAGACACAGAATTTCTCGTATCTTATTTCCCCTTGGAGACAACAGCACACAGAGATGCAGACTTGGGACCAAAGCAGCAGGTTGGGTGAGCAGAGCTGTGGGAAGAGCAGGAGCTGGCTGAAATGCAAACACAGAATCTGAAAAGGGAGTGCAGAACCCAAACTGGCAGCACAAGCTGTTTTTACAGCTGCATTTTGGCTTCTTGATGCTTCGTACAGGGTAGTCTCTCTTCTAGACCTTTGAACTGCATACCAAAATGGCCATGAACCACAAGAGCCTGTCACACATACCTTGGAGAGTGAGAGGGAGCCTGGAGCAGGTTCCCAGCAGGTCCTGTCCATTGTGGGATGCTCTTGGGTTGGGCAGGCAGAGGAATGACTTCCAATTGCCTGTGAGATGTGGACGTCATCACGAAAGCTTGCCTTGCTTTCTTTGGCACCAGGAATTTGACTACCCAGCAACCCAGCTGCTGAGAAGGCTCAGACATCTGTTTTAAGTTCTTTACAGGATGAGATACGCAACCTTCCTGCAAAGAGTAAGACCATATCCAAGGAGGACGTTTTAAATGTGCACACGGAAAAGACATCCTTCATTTCCAACAAGACTTGCACTCTTGCTCTTTTACATTTCACCTTGCATTTAGGTGATGAAATTAACCTTCTAGTTTGACTTGCTAGTTCTTTAGTGCTGATGTGTCTTCTCCCCAAGTGTTTGGATTTTCCAGCAGAAGCCTTTCAGATAATCCTTGTCCTTCTGCAAAGAGGGAGCAGGCTGCTTCTGCATGGGTGGTGGGTGTTTGCCCTTGCATTTTTTGGTCTCATTAAAGTAAGAGCTTGTTCAGTTTGTGTCAATAACACCTTTGATCCTCTTATGTAAATGGAATACAGGGTGTCCTGCAGAAAAGACCTCTTTAAAGTGCCTTGCAATGTTATGCTGCTGTGTGATGGTTAATAAAAGGTCATAAACCCATACTGGACTGGAGACTGTGAAGTTTCCCAAGTACAGTTCTCCATATTGTAGTCTGCAGCACACACAATTTTTTCTCAGCTGATTGACCTCATGTGGACTTGTGCCTATGTAAGTAGCAGCTGAAATCAGTGGTCTGAGCACTAATCTGCAAGTTGCAGACAGTAGGTTATTATTTAGTGAGAATGCTCCACAAGTCTTTTGCTGTAGCATTTTCATTCAAAAGGTCACTTCCGTGAGTTCGTGCACAGCTGAATTTAATGTTCTTTCTCAGCAAGGCAGGCCACACTGGAGAGTGCATAATTATAATAAATACAACTTTGTTCTGAGCTGAAAAATCCATCTGAAATAAATTCTTCCAGCCTTTCCAAGAAACGCTTTTAGTAAGATAAATAAAAGCAATTCTTGCCGATTTCACATTCATTCAGCAGGAATGTTGGTGGGTGTAGGGTGCCTCCACTTAAGTCACTCATCACAGCGGTTCTGGGCTCAGTCAGCTTGTATATTCAATAGCTGGCTAAGGATAGCACTTGCAAATTGGGTTTCTCGCAAACCAATTAAACCCAAGTTCATTATTTCTTACTTGGTTTGAATCTTGGTTATTATTTTGAGTAAAATTGTTCTTAGCAACGAGTACAGAGAGTTCAATTAGACTCTCAACTCAGACAAACTTTAAACAATGCTTTGATAGGTGCATCTGGTTTTTGGGATGTGCATGTATTTATACAGGCTTTTGTGGCTTATTTTTTTCTGGTTGGCATTTCTGTGTAGTCAAAGTAGATTTGTTTTCTTCTGTGTTCCGTTTCGCAACAGTGGAAATACTGAAAAAGTCTCAGCCTAAATATGGAAGGAAAGCTAAGAATTGTTATTTTCCTCCATAACTTCTAAGCAAGTACTTAAGCAAAAGAAAAGACCCTCTTTGCTTTCATCTTTCAAGAGACTAAGCAAAGTGTGAAATGTCCTGTCTTCTCTTTATTTTTTTGTCTAGGTATAGCAAAGAGGCTCTGCTAGTTGATCAGGATACTGCTGCTAATAGAAGCTGAATGTTCCCAGTTTTTCTGGCTTCATGTGCAGGTCTGGTTACCTTTGAGGTTTCAGAGAGGCTCTGCAGGGTGATCCTTAAATGTCTTTGTGCTTTCCATGCAGAGACTCTAGATAAGCAGTTCCTAGACTCCTCCACTCAAAACTACCACAACCTTTGGCTTGGGAACTACCTGGTTCCCAGTTGTTCCTAATATTGTATGGTTGGTTGTTGCTGCAAGGTCACTCTTCTGCAGGGCTCTGCTGGGATCTGTGAGACTGCAAAGGAGGAAGGACTCACACAGCAGTGTCAGTTGTAAATGGAAGGTAGCACAGTCATCCTGCTCTGACTGTGAATTTGGACAGCCCTGTGCTGTGCTGCTTGGCATGAGGAATTGCATGTAAGCTGTGGTACATGGTATCTGTCTTGTCCTGTTTTCTTTTCTTTTCTTTTTCTTTTCTGTATCTTTTCACTTTGGAGAGAGGGAGGCGTGGAGGCCTTTCTAAAGGAAAGAAGAGCCTGTTGACTGGGAAGAGGGAAAGCAGAGGAAGGTGACTGAAATTGGAGTGCTCAGACTTCATTAAATGCAAGTGATAGGCCTGGGGACAAGGGGTGGAAACTCGGTTTACTTCCATTCACCCTCTGTGTGCTAAGTTAGATATTCATCTCTCAATGACTTGGTATCTCTTCAAGCCCCAGTGGGTTTCCATTGACACCAGAGAATGATCAAAGGGGGAATATGCTCTCTGGCCTAGACTGGACTTGTCTCTTGCGGTCACATTGGTTTCATATCGATTGGGAGCAGACTTAATCAGCACTTAGATCATGATGGTCTGCCTTTTTTTCTCAAGGTATTATTTTCTCTCCTTGCTTGTCTACTTTGTTCCACCTCCTTCCTTTTCCTGATGCAAGTCTCTGTGTTCTCTCTATTTTATCTGTTGAAGCCATCAGGACTTGAATACTTGGTACTTGCTAATGAAGCTTGCTTGGCAGTGAGAAGGCTGGGGAAGCTCACTTAAACTAATTGTTGTTTTAGGATCTCTCCAGGCACCCTGACCCTACGTGCAGACATGGTTTATTTTAGAAAGATTGTCTTAAGTTAGAAAATCAGCTCATGTCCAAAAATGAAAACACACATTGATCAAACCTTGAATTTCATGTGGTCTGTGTAAACATGTAATTTGGGTTAGATCCGGGCATTGGAAAATATGCAGCACTGTTGTCCAGGAAGTTCCAGTGCAAGAAACGTGGGGAACTTCAGAAAGTCATATTAACTGTCTCCTTGGGGAAGTGCCTCAGAAATCCTGACCTTTGTGTTTCTGCCATGTGTGTGACGCTAGCGGAGATGAGCACTTGAGCAGTTGCAACATTCTTGTATACATGAGTTTGCATGACACTATGAACTGTGGAAATCATAATGCTGTGTTTCCCAAATTGTCTCCCAGAGATTCTTCCTCTGCCCCTGCACATGAGTGATCACTTTGATCGTCAAAGCACTGTCTGCATCCATCAATGCCATGTTTTCTATGGTCAAATCACAGAAACTGTTTTCTAGGGGTCCGTGCACTTGAATTTCTAGGGGTGATAGCTGTGGTGCTCTCTGGCACCTCTGCTCTTTGCCAAGCCGCCATCCACAGTGTAAGATTTTAGGCAGACACAGATACCCTGTTTGTATCCCCATCTACTAAAGGTTTCCTGTGCACGATGTTAGTTTTACTCTTCTCTTTATCAGCCCTGACAAAAGTTGTTATTTAAACATTGCTCAATATTTTCAACATGATTTTGGGATGACTGCTAATTCCTTCAACGCCTTGTTTTGTTTTAGAATTTCTAATCCCATTTTCTATGACTAAGTTCAGTTGCGTGGTTTCCCCAGCAAGGATTAGGGTTTACTGCTATAGGTACGTCATCCTGCCTTTGAAGCTGCTTGCTCATGCTTTCTTTGGCAAGCTCTGGCAGATGCGCTTAGGAACACCAGAGATCATATCTTTTTGAGGCTGTAAAAGGGTTAATGGCAAACATGTTCATGAAATCGGATTGCTTACGCTTACAAGCTTTTACTGTGATCTTTTTGAATGCTTTTGGAAGATTTATCACCTGCCTTTGTAATTCATATTACATTTTTCTTTCCTTTCTTTAAGCTATTTCAATGCTACGTGTGATATTGTAAAAATTACCTATGTTGAGTACCTTTTCTTGGCGAGTCCTAAATTGCACACCTCTTGGATGCCAACTGGAGAATGTGACTGTCTTTATGTGGATGGCATCACAGTTTGGTCTGGCATGCTTGGGGTGGCTGAATGAGCGTGGGGCAGCTGAAGTACATCCATAGTTCCAAAACAAACCCAAGCACAGGACTTTCATTCCCTGGCAGGCAAGATTGCTGTTTGTACAGATGCTGCTTCTCAAGAGCCTTTCTTAGGGATTGGTCACACTTGCGGTTGAGTTTGCTTATGTGATGGGGATGATGGCCATTCATGAGTGTGTTATTTTTCATCAGGGAGATTAAAGATACTGGTATTGATCAGGAAATTTCTTTGTATGGAGCCTCTTCGATGAAATGGAGCACCTGCACGTACGGAGTACTTCTTGAAAAATATTAAACAGGATCTACCCTCTGCTGGGAATTGTTAATTGTGCTTTTGGCTCCATCTGCCTCACTGGCAGATGTACCATTGTGAAATTTTTACAACCAAATAAAATATTAGAGAATGTTTCACTTCAAGAGGAAACTTGATAACTGCCTTCAGCTGATGCCTCCTTGAAACCAGGTGAGAAACATGCTTGCCTCATTGGGACCTGCACCTACCTGCACAGCCATAGCACCAGGGTATTGATGCAAGGCTGCTGGATTGCAAAAAGCCTGGATAGTTCTCATAGGGTAAATATTATGATACCAGGCTCTGCACGTTTGCATGATGCAGTTTAACAGATCATGAAAATCTTAGTTTCTAGTAAGTTGTGTCAAAGCGGAACTATTTGTGCATTTTGATACAAAATGTGTCTTTGTTTTTAGTAAATTTGTAAAGCCATGACAGAGACTTGGGACTAGCTCTGTTTACCCCTGTCTAGTAGTGAATGTTGAGCTTTGCAAGTACTGGCTTTTGGTACAAACTTGTGTGTTGTGAACTTGTTTACAACTTGTTTACAAGTTACTTGAATACAAGGATCTTCTAGAAACCCATAGGAATCAGGTGACTGTTATTTGTATTTTCTTGCTTGTTAAAATTGCACAAATGTAGACTCTAATTTCTGAAGATTTAATTTCTTTCCAAGGAAGTACCATCTCCTGGGATTTAAGTATTTGCTTTTGCAAATCTCTGTGATCACAGGTAGTTAAAGAACTACTGAGTGTCACATCATTAGGTCATCAGTTCAAATCTAGTCCAAAGTGACAATGGGCATTTTTATAGCCCTAACATCTTTCATCAGGATTTGTTTACTTGCTTAAACTAAAATTGAAATATTTGCTACTCAGAATTACAGTTCAAGTGGAAAGTAAAGACTAGAAGCTGTTCTTTCTATAGCAGAAAATCCTGTTTGGCTTGTGTTAGTATCTGTATATGCTTGTCAACACACATGGAGCTTCAGAAGGAACAAAGGTTGCAGAGGAATGGATGCATTTAGTGAAGTCTGGTATTTTGGTATGCTTTCCTATGATCTTTAAATTGCAAGAGCCTTTGAATAAAATACAGGAGGACACACACTTTGAAGGCAAAGAGATTTTGAAATTGGAAATCCAATGGGAGAGTGTTTTGAATGGCAACTGAAACACTTTTGGACGAAGTATTTCTGAAATTCTTCCAGGCAGCTGCTCTTCTATAGAATGATGGTTGGTCGGCTTTTTTTTCCTTTCTTTCTTTATTGTTTGTTTCTTCTAGCATTCATGTCAGAATCTTTGTACAAAGCTTCACTGCTAAATCTGACCTCTAAACTCAGATTTCTGGTCAAGAAGTGTGGACTTCAGTGTAGAGTAACATCTGGTACCTGTGATAACACATTGGACTGCACCTTGCCCAGGCTGCAGAGAGCTTGAAAAGGTTCAATTCAGCCACACAGGCTTTTGGCACTTCATGGTTCCTCCTTGTCGATTTGTTATTCTGAAGTTGGGAAGTCTTTGCGGTCCCTCTGAGATGTGTTGGGATGTGGAAAGCCTTGTGAATCCCTGCAGTCAGGGGCTGGCTGACTTCTTGTGTGCTGGGATCTGCCTGCAACCACCTCTTACTTCCAACCTTTTCCTGAATGTTTCCTGAGCGCTCTCTGGCTTGTTTCAGGGACCAGCTTGGCAGCGTTATCAGGAATCAATAGCTGGAGTCCTTCAGGAAAGAAGTTGAAGACGCTGAAGTGTGAATTCTGGTGTCCTGGTTGTTAGAATCTGTTAGCAGAGACGACAAGATGTGAAGAAGAGAGATGTGAAAGCCGGTACAAGTGTTCTTTTCTTTGTGCTCCTGCGTTGAGAAATTAGGATCTGAGTTGGCTTCCCCACCCCAAAGGCTGTTGCATAGCTCCCAATGCATCTCATGCCATGGGAGATTACAGGTGACTTTTGTCAGTATTTTGAGGTACAAAAAGTGGGCTGTGAGGTGTGGAGACAGAAAAATTAGATATTTAATGATACGAAAAAAATATTGCCCATAGAACTTGAGTTACCATTGTGGCACTTTGTGGTGAGGGTTCCAGTCTTGTGAGTCTAAACTATGTTTTCATGTGTGTTTACTCTGTTCAGTCATCTGAAGGTCTGAGTTCTTGGCACTTTGGGAGAAATTATGAGATCATTCATTGTCAACCCTGATGCCACTTATTGCTACCATTTTGCTGGTTATCTCAGAGGCTGTTGGCAATATACTTATGACTTCCTACTTAGAATATTCAGTTACAATCAAGTTGTCAGAAGCACTGAGCACATATTTCTGCGTCTCTTTTGATGCTGATTTGCTTTGTAAAGGCATTGAAGTTCTGCCTTAGGAAAGGAATACCAAGCACTAAACTATTTCTGACAGTATTTTAAATCTCTGATTGCTTTTTGGCTTGTAACTGATACGAGCCAGAAATGATGCACGGCCAGGAACCTTTCTAAATTACCATCCATCTTTTTGGTGGAGACCAAAAGAGGAAAGTTACTGAAGTGGAAAGAAAACTTTTTTTTTCAAGCTGAGTCATGAGAAGATTGGCAAGTTGAAAGGGAAAATTTAAATCTGGTATTTGCTTACTATAGTTAACAATTAAATCCTCCTTTACAGAAAATTACTAGAGTGAATTATGCTTTCAGAATCCTTGTTATCATGGAAGAAAAAAGAAAATAGATTTGTCTTGATTTTTAAATTTATTTTTAGTATAGGTATTTGGTATAGTATAGGTATTTGGTATAGTACAGGGGTAAATAAAAGGAAGGTGCTTCTTTTTACTGACAGTTCTCCAAAGGTTGGCCCAAAAAATATGGTCATTATAAACAATTACTAGTTTTCATAAAGCAGATTATTTTGTATTTGTTTTCCCTTATTACATGCAAATAACGAAATCACAGACTGTCCTTTTCGGAAACCTGTGGTCTTTTAAGAATTCTGGTGGTTTTCGATACATATGCAAATCTGAATACACTGAACTAGCATGAAAAATGTCAAATGAAAAATGAAACATGTCAAATCTTTTGTATAGCCTAAAGTAATAGGTGTTCTCTATAAACATTAATGATTTACTCTGTTTCTGATATAGTAAATTCTGTTCTTATTCTGCTGGTGGAAATGGAAAGAAGAGAAAGCTGACTTTGCCAAACATGAAGCCCGGTACAGTTTGAGAATGGACCATTAGTTATTTGAAATCCCAGTTCTGTATTGTATAGAGGCCATAATTTGTCTTGCAAAAGAAACCTGGCTAATGTTAAAAAAAAATGTGTTATCTGTCTTTTTGAAAATAGATGAAATAGATTGTAGAAGAACATATTTGTGAACAGGAGGTAACCATAAACTTAGGAGGAGTGCAGGTGTCGAGCATGGCTGAACAAGACTACAAAGAATAAGGGCAGAACCTCTTTCCCCTCGCTTTTGAGGCTGTAAGTAGGACCAGAGAACACCTTCTTTCATGAGGGTGGAGCAGGCTTTGCCATCCCTTTTGGTGTGTGTGCAGTGTCTTCATGTAAGCCTTGGTGCCAGGCTCTCATGACACAGCCTGTGGGCCACATGGAGTGGAGCTGCAGGTTGTCACCAGCCCTCAGGCACTGCTCCTCCACTCCCAGGGACAGAGGAGTGTTTTGGTATCAGCAGGATTTGATGTAGGTCACATTGAACATGGGAATTTCAAGGTGTCCCTGTGTGGATTTTTGTCATGCTGCCAGATGTGCTTTACTGAACTGCTGCTTGTAATGAACAACCTTTTGTGATTGCATTGATCAAGATAGTACCTTGGGTGTGTTCTTCATCCAAGGGGAAAAGTGAGGTCAGTGGGAATGAATGTTGTGCTGCAGCTTAGACTGGAAAAGAGATGCTTTGGTGTCCTGGGAAGAATAAGTCCCTGACTTCTGCTGTGGGGCATTCAGTCTAACATGGCATCTTAATGTTATGTGGCAGGTGACTTTCCTGTCTTCCTTGTTGGGCTTCCCTACTTGTTCAGGTGATGACCAGCTCTGTACTGTGTCCTCTGCTTTCTCCTCTGACAGACAGTCCTTTCTGATGTCCTTGTACATGTGCTCCAGCCTTGCCTGCTGTCTGCTGTTGGCTCACAATTGCCTGCTGTGTTCTTCCTTGTAGATGTGGTCACAGGTCCCACCCTTCAGAAAACTGGAAGCCTGGTTTTAAGTCACCTCCACAAGCTTTCTGGATGGGGAACCATTTGTTGGATGTTGGGCTTTCAGATATTTGGATATTGTGGTGGGAACGAAGGCAACCAGAAAAGCAACAGACAGGAAAATCCTTCTGGCCGCTGCATCTGCCAGTAGCCCTGGAGGAATAAAACTGAGATATTCTCTTAACTCCTCTACTTTTTGGGTTAGGTTTGCTTGTTTTCAATGAGTGAAGAGTATCTTTTTTCTCAGAACATGTGTGGAAGTGGGATGGCTGCATATAGGGCTCTCAAAAACTCAGAGAAGCTGATGTTGGCATGTTCACGTTGTATACTGACAGTGACATTCCTTGTAAATTGATGGCAAAACATACAAACTTTTGGTTTTTTCCTTGCTTTTCTCCACAGTTTAACTCTTCTTATGAGGTTTATCTCTGATCAAAGGATATTAACAAAATCTGTATCTTCTTGGTTTTACAGATTTGGCTTAAAAATTTCTCTGCTTCAAACTTGGCAAACATTGCCTTGGTATGCAAACAGTGGGGATGGGATAGGGGAAATCATTTGGCTGTTGAAAAACTACATATGGGAAAGTCACGTGGAGGTTTCAGTGTTTTATTTATAATTCTGCAAAGGCCTCTTGCTATTTGAAAAACAGGAGAGACCAAATCCTGGCTTCTGGAAAGCAAACAGCTAGATTTTTCCATGAGTATTTTTAACACAAATATTAACTTCACAAATTGTGGCACTCCTTCCTTCTTAAATACCTTTTTTTAGCCTTCAAGATGTATAACAGGTAAACTAACTTTGTGAAGAAAACCATAACTCCTGCAGCATCTGGCTCTTAAAATTCCAATTGTGAAGCCATCAGAGATGCTTTTGTTTTCATTTAGCAAATACGTACCGAGTTTCCAGGATGGTAACTTGATTGATAATAAGTGTACCCAGTGGGAACCATATGCTTTTCATGTTTGTCTTTTATTGAGGGATTAGAGTATTTATTTCAAAATGTCTCTTTCAGAAAAACACTAGTTTTAACATTGCCATTAAGTAAGAATCTTTTGGATTTCCAGATTTGGCTGTATATTTGAACAGGCATTTCCTAACACAAGTCCATGGAAGGATTTTACTAGTTAATAATGCAACCATGAGTTTTATGTCAGCTTGATTCTGAGCAGTGTTTTGCTGATACCAGTGTAAGATAACTGTATTCTGTGAAATTGCTTGAACAGAGCTAAAACAGCGATAAAAGTGATCTGCCCAAGAGACTTTAGCATTCTCCCTCTGCTCAAATTGCTGAACATGACTAAGTCTTTGCAGAATGACATCCAAGGTTACACTTGGAGTCATTAGGTTATAAACAGTCCACAAAATGTTTTACATACTTCATGTTAATATTCCTCTGAAGATCAAGATTCCCTCGGGAGAAATGAGAATATGCACCAAAAACATTCTCAGTCTTGAGGTTTATCCACAACTTCCTAGATCACTAAAGATCAACTGTCTCATGAAGACATTATTGCAGAAGAAATTTTGATGCTGTTCTCAGAGGGTTTATATGTGGGGAGAATATACTGGGTAGCACCCCTTCTGTTAGTTGTTGGATTTTCATGGTTTAGCTGACTGGCTGAGTTGTAAATTACATTTGAAAATCTTTCTGACTCCAGTTTGGTAAAGTTATATGAACCTTCATGTTCAAGAATGCTTTTGAGCCCCAGGCTATGTTGGGAAAAAAACATGGTAAAAGCCTTCAGATCCTGACAGAATGTCTGAATCTGTGCTATTGAATAGAGAGAAGAGTTCTTTCATTTCTGTTAATTCTTGGTAAGGCTTAGAGGGAGTGGGGGTGAGTTCTTGACCTTTCTTGAAGATGCCAGAGTGTCTCTGAGAGATCTGACCCACCATGTATTTTTTTTTTGCCAAGAATAAATCTGTCTCCACTGTGAAAAAGTGGCTTTTTAGTCCTAGACACAATCCAAGTAGAACTGGGTCTGTGGGGGGACTCTGTTGTACTTGGACAAACGATCTTGTCTTTTGTTCTGGCATTAGCATTTACTGCCGATCCTGAATGCTTGGCATCTGCAGCAGTACAGCAGCAGAGTGTGTGCCTGTGCTCCTTGTCTGTGTGGTCAACTGACCTAGGGCAACGCTCTGAAATAAAACAAAACCTCCAGACCACCAGCTTGTCCTTCAGAAAGTAATCTTATTTCAGATTGCACTATTACTTCGTGAAATACTGGGATTTATAGACCTGGCAGGATGGCTCTGGCAGAGCTATCACATTACAGCAATATCTGGGCTCTCAGTCAACCCCGACTTAAGTGGCATTTCTCATACCTAAGGATGCAACTCACAAGGGATGTCCTTGGCATCTGTGTGCATCGAAATTTCTTCCAGGTCATCTAAATGAGAGGCAAAAAGTGGAGGACTTGAATGAGAATCTGGTGAGAGTTGCTGTAAGCAGCAGATACTCCTGAGCTAGCTGCAGTTTATGGTCTGTAGGAGCCACTGGTGCATCTTTCTCCTCCTGGGAAGTTTAGGAAGAACCATTTTCCATGTGCGTGTTGAGTTTTTGGAGGCCTGGCTGTTCCTTGGGGTAGTTCAAAAGCTGGCTGCTGACAATTTGACAGCAGCACTTCACGGTAATGAGGAAGCAGCAGGGTTGCGCTTCCTCCAGCCTTGCCTTGAAAGGAGAAGTACAGAGGCTCAGCTGTGCACAGCTACAGGACTGTGGAGCATAAAACAGCTCAAAGACTCTTCTCTATACAGCTCAAGCATACACTAGTTGCGTGTATAAGAATTAAACCTTATCCTTTGTTTGAAAGCAAAGCTGGTGGATTTGTCTCTGTTATGGGTTTGGTTTCCAACTTGAATCCTTCACGCATCTCTGAGTGTCTCTTTTGGTGCATGGTGGACACCCTGAATGCCACTGGTTCTGCTGGTTTGCTTTGGCAGATAAAAGTTCCAATTTCACTAATAGGTTTTTACATTTACAAAAGATTGCTTTAGCTTTTTTGCTTTGCTTTGCTTTGAATTTCCCAAGAATCTGGGAGCATTTTTGATGGTCACTTATTTTTCCTCACGGTGCCTTCAAGTCAGTGTGAGCTCAGACTGTAATAAACAGTCCACTGTGTGCTGACACTTTTAAAAGATAAAGCCATGCTGTCAATTTATGCCGAATTCTTTCAACAAAAGGGGTAAATGTGTTAAAAATTCTTAACATTTTTCTTTCTCATGCCAAACCTGCATTTTAAAGGGATCCTGAAATTTATTGGTGTTTTTTTTTGTTGGTTTTTTTTGGGTTTTTTTTTGTTTGTTTTTGTTTTGTTTTTTGTTTTTTGGTTTTTTTCTTGGCTGATGTTAAAAGCATCTACTAAATTCAGCCATCTAAAATGGAAGGAACAGTAAAGATTTTACTGTTTTTAGAGTTTGTTCACCTTTGGTGTAAAAATTGCATTGCAGCTAGCAAGGAACACACAAAGGCTTAAGAAAAGCTTCTGCAAAACAGTGTTAGATGTAAAAAAAAAAAAAGAAAAAAGGTATTGATCTAAAATTTAATGAGGGAAGTGAGTGAACAGTAACTTATATAGACTGAAAGGTTTTGCTGCTCTTTTGGCTTTGGAGAGGAAAAAACCCTAAAGTGTACAAACTCTTGGTTACAAATCTACACATATATTAAAATAAATACTAAATGTACAGGGGTCAGATTAAAGGAAAAGAGTAAGTTAGAAAATGGTGAAGTGCTTCAGTCTCTAGTGAAGTACTGGAATAAATCCCAAAGGTTTTATAAGCATCTCTAAGGCAACAGGAAAGGCGCAGCGTGGATTTATCAAGAACAACCTCATGGGAGGGGGCTGATGAATTTAATTTGGTTAATTCAGTGGATGTTTTACAGCCCAGCCTGAGTGAGGCAGCACATTGGTTATGGAATACTGAGTGAGGATGTATGTTCAGGAGAGTCATTAAATGATGAATATATGCTAAGGAGTCATCTGTGGTGGTGACTGGGATCCTGGGGGCGGGGGGTTGTTCTGCCTCTGTGCCAACCGTTTGGGAGACAAAGAGAAAACACTTGTCATGCAGATGGAGGGTTGTGTGTGTGTTTTAAAACAGGAAAACAACTTGTAGAAATAGCCTGAAGCCTATTTCACTTCTCCTCAAGTAAAAATGCAGAGTACTTAGTGATGGAAAAAGTCACATAGTCTGGGATTTTGGATCAGAAATTGAATGCAATTCTTTCAGTAAAAAACCCACCAAATCTTTAATGGTTTAGTAGTAGAAGTGTCCTGTACGGGTATTTTGTAATTCTCCATGCTAGTAAGTGATGTGCAGCATTTTGGATCCCACATTTTAAGATGGGTTTAGGTTTCAGACTGTGAAAACCAGTGAAACCATGATTTAATCATTGTAGAATGGGAAATAAAGACTTCTTTTGTCTTCTGAAAGCAGCTTATAGAGGAATGGAACAGTTTTCCAGGTGAGCTAAATTAAGAAGATCACTGTGATCAGTTGTCTTATTTTTAGTGGAGAAGAAGAAATTACTGCTTTATCTTGCACTAAGGCTGCCTCGGTTAATGTTAATGGGAAAGAACATCCTAATTTTTAAAGGGCATCAAGCACAGGAGCAGATGTCCAGGTGTGGCAGTGGGTACACTAGTGACTGCAGTTGTCTTAAGAATAGCTTAGCGAAAAGTCAATGCTTTGGGTGCAGCGAATTATTCCCAGGGCAGTTTGACAGCCTGGTGCCTCTGGATTTGCCTCTCTGATTTTCTAACAGCCCTCACTTTTGAAGCCTGTGTTGAGGAACAAGTGCTGAAAGGAGGACAAGTCTGATGGTCAGTCTGTAATTAAATCTGTAACTAAATCCTGCTCACAAATGTTGCTGTCTGTCCCTAAGTTCCTTATGTATTTTTACCTGGAAGATGTCTCTTTCAATGGTCTAATGACTTTACAAGGTGCGGGTTGGGTCTCTGAAATGAAATTGGTGGTTAGTGTTCTCACTTGTTTCCAGGAAATGAGGGTTGGTCCTGTTTTTCCAAAGGAGATGTTCAGAATTCCTACTCCCCAAACTACCTCCTTCAGGGGAAAAATACTACTGTAGGAGCCTACGGTGTGTCAGAAGTGAGTATTTCTTTAAGTGGGAAATATTTCCTTGCCTTAGAATTTCTGCATTCAAGTCACCCACAGGTCTGTGAGCTTTCTCAGTGCTGAGCATGACATGTATATTGGTTGCCTTTGGAAGAAGAAAGTAACTGGCTTTTGATAGTTTGGAGTTCGGGGTTTGTTTTGGTTTGTTGTTTGTTTTGTTTGTTTTGGTTTTTTTTAATTTACTGTTATACTGTAGTCACTCTAATAGCACCAGTGAGTTTCCTGTAAAAAGGTAGGATGTCAATCAGGTTTTGGTCTGTTTTGATTTTTTTTTTTTATACAGATGTATATGAACTATTTGGTTTATGCTATGGGAGAATTTAAAAAGAAGCAATGTTTGCAGGAGTAAGATGTCACTGGTTTTGTGATTTGGAGCACATGCATGTCTGGGAGCCAGGCTTGAGCAAGGAGAAGGCAAGTGCTTGGTCTTCCCTCTTTGCTGCAGCCTGCAACCTTGCTGCAGAGAAATGTGTGAAAGAGGTAAAACTGTGTGGGTCATTTGGTCCTCCTTCAGCTCTGCACAGCCAGAGGAGTGTTCACTTTATCTGCCAGTAGAATAACAAGCACCCATGGAAATTACAGCAGTTTGGATAAGATAACGCCCATAAAGGCAGGCTGTGGTTACCAACATTTCTTCCCAAAATAAAACTGAATTAAGTTTTTAATTACTGAACTCTCTGAAATAAGGATACTTTTGCACACAAGGGGAGAACATGTTATGCACATTCCTAAGAGGAAAATCCTGCAGATACCAGGAGGGAAGGGGAGTGAGACTGCAGGGTGTTGGAGGTATCTGCCCTTGAAAGGGCAAAGCCGCCTGGCCAGCAGGTTTTACACTGGAATTTAGAAACTGGCTGTGATTCGAGGTGCCACCAGTGCTTTTAATGCTTGAGCCAAGTGCAAACTGTGTAATGCCAGGGCTGGTGCTGAAACTCGACACCGGGACATCGCTTCCTCCCAGCCGCCTGGTCCTTACATAACTCCGGCTTCCCAGGGCGGCCTGGAGACTGAGCCCGACAGGAAATGTTTGGGTAGCCGGTGGCAGTTCTGCTAGGATGGAAAGAATAGCAATTCGTTGTGTTCACAGTCCAGTGGTTTTAATGTCTCAGGCACCTTGTGGCACTATCCCCATTCTGCGGTGAGGGAAAATGCAGCAGGATGGCAAAGCTGGTGATGGGAGGCATTGAATTTTTTCTCCTGTGTGCTTGGTTTGAACCAGCTTCATCTGCACCTGGAAACCTGCATCTGTCAGCTCTGGTTTATGTGCATCATACTTTCTGAGGGCCCCCTCAAAACATCTTCTCTCTGGTTGGCAGAGCAGCAAAATGTGTGGCCTTTTGGGGAGCTTTTCTTATTTTCCTGGTAAAGATGTTGGCCAAAGCAGAACCAGTACTGTAACAGGGGAGAGATTAGCCTTAAGGTATTTTATATTTTATTCTCTTTCACAGGTCTGGGTAAACTCAGCTTGAGTCTGACCACTGCATTGACCATATACAACACTGGTTTATTCCTTACTTTTGTTTACTCATTTTTTACTTCCAAGTACTTGGGGAGATCATAAGCAATGCAGTAATTCAAGTTAGAAAAGACAGTCTTGTGTTTAAGATGAGGTTTTCTGAAGTGGTTTTTCGCTAAAGTTGCATTTTTAAGGAAGTTTTTTAACAGTGGAGTTTAAGATTGAATAGTTCTCACAGACTTTTGTCTAGGGATTTAAGAGTGATGTCTTTAGTACTGTTCTACTGTGATCTCTTAAATGCTTGTGGTATTGAGCTTTCTTAATAGTTAAACTTGTTATTTCCTTTCACTCTTCATTTTGATTGTATGAAGAAATACGTGATCTTCAATGCCCTTCATTTTGGAAGGGAAATCTGCCTGTCTTTTTGCTAGTCAGACCATGCCACATGGAGGAGCTTTCCTCATGCTTGTGCCACAAACTCCAAGCCTCAGCCTACCTGTAGTAGTACAGATGAGTTTGTTTCTGCTAGATAACAGAAATCCTGTAAAACTGTAGGTACTGCACAGCCCATTGGGTTCATTGGCAGACTTTTAATTTTGTGGGAATACCATATTTTGATGCACATATACTTTCTAAGAGGAAGAAGATTTGGTCAAACCAGTTGTTCGTGGTTTGAGTACTGCAAACCCAGGCAGCTGCAACCCAGAACCCACTAAACAGTGGGGATGTGGGTGGCACAGCAGGGCCTGGAGTGAAAAGTCAAGGGATAACAGGAAAGTGCTTAAGGGTGAATATCTATATAGGGCAATTTGAGGACATTTGCCTCAGCATAACCTGTGCAATATTGCTCTGCTGTGTAACATTACCATCCATAATATCCAGCAGTGTGCTCAGAAAGAGGCTGCTGCTGATGTCTTTTTTTTTTTTTCCTGAAGGATTTCCCAGAAAATCTGTTCCTCTACAGAAGGGTTCAGGCCGTGTAGCAGTGGTGTTCTGCTGGAAACAGAAACTTAATTCTCAGAACTCAATAAAAGAACCTCTTTCCTGTAAAATGAGCTGTGGAAAACAAGCCTGCTGGGATTTTGGGGGGGCTTTTCTAAACTTCTTCAAGATGTAAACTTAAGCTCAGGAAAGACCAACAAACTTAAGAGAGATCTGACCAGACTGAATGCATAACAGATCCTCCCAGAGCAAAGCCTTACCTGATGAGAAAGCCTTT
Organism: Climacteris rufus; assembly: GCA_013398175.1. NCBI lineage: Eukaryota > Metazoa > Chordata > Aves > Passeriformes > Climacteridae > Climacteris > Climacteris rufus. The sequence goes on from VZRZ01001090.1 coordinate 208,141, forward strand.
TTAACCAATTGTTCACCTCTTGTCAGGTTAACCACCTGCACTGTTCCTGAAGCAAGAGCTGAGCATCCTTGGGTAATCAAGTGCCCATTTGACACCACTGTTTCTGAGCCAGGTGTGGGCTTTAGATTTATAAGAAAAGTAGAAGAGGTTGACATCATATTACTTCCTATTTTGCAGGGATACCATACTTAAATCACATGCCCATGCATGGCCCGTCTGCCCATGACTGCCTATCACTTTTGCTATCTTTTCATATCTCTGTGGGTATTTCCCACAACCAACATGTCTGTGCCTCGTGTATGAGAGTGGATTTTATCTGAACAGTGGCTTTTCACACAGTGGCACTTGTGAGAGTGCAAAAGGGGCAAAGGACATGACCTTTCTTGGATTTTGTCTTCTTGCTCATGGTGATGTAATGCAATTTGGCTGATCCCTGACCCTCCTGTGCACTCCAGACTTCTGTCTTAGGTATATATTGGTAATAAAATACCACGTAGCCACCCTTATCTTCAACAGATTCTCTGTTTTGTGGTAGGTTCTCTGTAAACACATTTACAGGCTCTGAGAGTTCATGCCGTGCCTTATCTGCACCAGGCCTTGGCCTGTGTGGTTGGGCCCAGCAGCAGCAGTGCTGCATCCCAGATACTTGTTCCATGTATAAAAGTATCCATCTCTTCAAGGATCCCTAGGGTAAGACTATCTGCTGTATAATAGCCTGTTGACTTAGGCTATGATGAAAAAATCCATCTTCTAGGATCCCAGAAGGTTACTTACAGCAGTATTATCCCATGGAATCTATTGTAAGGAAGATGAAAACCTTAAAGTCAATTTAAGTGCACCCCAGCACTAGTGTTGTTAGTTTTGGCAAATCCTGTCTCAGCAATAAAGCCAGCTGCCATTTTGGCATCAACACAGACAGACTTGGCATCAGCCCCTCTGGCATCAAAAAAACGCTTCGTGGGAGCTGGCACCAAAGCTGTGAAACGAGGGTAAGGCCCAAGGGAAACGCCAGGCAGACATGAGATGAGCACTAAAAATAGTGAGTTGCTGTCATTTGTAGAGAAATCAAATAGCACTTCTAAGAGTAGGGCATCCAAGACCTCCATCAAGGTTGTGTTGGTAAGTGTCTTTGGGACAATGCATGTCTATGATGATGTGACCAAAGGGCACACACAGGCTGTATTTTTGCTACCCACACGGTGCAGGACTCTAAAACTAGAACACATGCTTACCATCTCGATTCTGTGCTTGGAGGATCCTGTTACTGTCTGCAGACTCTGCCCTCTTCCCTGTCTGGAGCAGATCATCTCCTTGAGCCGTTACCAAAGTACTGTTTGCATACATGGGCATCAGGAAGACAAGAGCTGTAGTGCCAAAAAGCAGGGAGCCAAGCTGGTGTCCCTGTCCCACCCCGGATACACTGGTCCTCCTCAGACAGTCCCGTCAAATATTTAACAGCTGAACTCCCCACTCCCTCCTCCTCCTCCCTCTCCTGGCAGGCTTAGAGAAAGCTGAGTAGGCTTTCCCGTGACTTCATTACCCACTCCAGACTAAAACTGAAGTCTGACATCTTCATTTGGGCATCTGAGGTGCCCAAAAACCTGGGAATGCTACAAGAGCAGAATAAACCCTGTCTCCTTTGGATCATTTAGTGTCACTTCTCAGTAGGGCACTTTCAACCCTTTAGTCCCTCTGTGGCTTAGTGGCAAAGAACTTTGAAGCTTTTTAAGACCTCTGGGCTTGAATGGCAGGCCTGGGTATCCAAGGAGTGGCCATACAAAATTAGATGATTCACACAGACTTTGGTGTTACAGTTGCATTGGCTTGGCCACAACTCTGCTGCTCTGAAGAAAAGCATGTGGCTATCATTTTCTCCTCCATGGGGAAACAGCAGTAGGAGCAATGTCACTAAGGGCTGGAAATGGCAAGCAACACTTACAGAAAACTATTTTGCCCTCAGAGAAGAGCCTGGACTTTTCATTGCCCCCACTCTCCCATCAGCTGAACAGCAGAGTGGGTAGGAGTGTCTGAACAGCCTGAATGTGGCTGCTTTGGTCTCCTCTGACAGATGGGTGTTGGAGAGGTCTCCTCTTGGGTGTGACCTCCACAACCACCCCTTGTCTGCTCCCTGCCCTTTTTTGAGTGCCCTTCTTAGGATAGCTTAATACAGAAGGCAGCTTCCGAGGAGGGATTGCTTGCTGTACAAAAGTTCAAAGGAAGTGCTTTGCTGTTGGCATTTCTTCACCCACAAAGGAGCAGTGAAGAGGGAGGACAGGCTCTCCCTGAAATAGCAGGTGACAGAGTGGACAGTGGCTTCCCCTGCCATGCACCCTGCCTGAGTTCAGGGCTTACCCATGGCTTTCGGCTGGAGTTGTGGCACATATTTATACTTGTCTGCTTGGCTGACAATTGCTGTTTGGGATTCAGCTGGAATCAAGAGTTGACAGGAATCAAGCATGAGCTGTTGCTGAGCATATTTTGAAGTGTGCAGTCTCATCCTCCCTGGTTAACACAGAGAGAAATACAGGTAACAGCAGTGAGGTTGAAATGCACTGTCTCTATTTGCTTAACTTACTAAGCTGTAAAAGTTTTCTGCTCTTCTAAGCCACTGAGCTGACAAAAGTGATGGGCTGTGGGGAGAGTCTCACCACTGCAAGCCCTTGTGCTTCACTGCTCATTAAAATGTATTGATCCATCTGACTGGGTGCAGTGCTGGCTCACAAGCCAGTTCCAACATGTATGGTGTCTTTTCCTGCAATTATGTTTTCCTCTCTCCAGCAATGATTAAGTCAGTTTGGCCTGAGAAATAGTAAATGCAAGTGACTTCAATGTTCTTGTTTTGTAGTTGAACTGCGTGCACATTCAGGGGCCCACTTTAGCCCACTCCCAAACAGTACAGTAATACTAGGCACAAGAGGTCTGAAAGGTTTGTTTTGGGCCACTTGTCCCCTGTGCAAAAGAGGAAATACTGTAGGTCCTGCAGGCAATGGGAAGTTACCAGCCTGACCTGTTCTTGGTCGTCTGGAATTTGTTGATGCCATTCTTGATAGGCAGTGCCAGTGGTATATGTTACATGAACCGGGACACCTGGTCCTCACATTGGAAAGTCATCATGTTCTTGTAATGTTGTCATTAGGGTGGGGAAGTTGCCCTTCACTCTTCAGGGATCTACAAGTGGGCAGGTGGACAGACAGAAATGGTTTGTAGGCAGATTTAGCATTGCATTACTGTTCCAGCATCGATGATCTCCCAGTGTCTCATAATGGTTTTGCTAGCAAAGAATTCCCTTTAGTATAATTTGCTGTCAAGGGAGATGGAGCTTGTTATTCCTGAAAATTGTCTTATTCTAGAGAAAGAGAGATCTGCTTTTACCCCTTTCTGTATGTTACTTTTTTTTTTTCTTTAAGTTTCCTGTCATCTCCAGGATGGGGAAAGATAAAGTCACCTTCATTGAGGTTGCTTGTTTCACACTGTGTTTCAAGCACATGCCAGATTTGTATAGTCTCAGTCCTAGCAACCAAGGCTGTGGGCCAACTAACAAAAATGGATAGCTGGTGCTCCAGAAATGCTCCTCTTACCAAAATGAAAGTAATAGAGTGCACTGGGGTAAATGGGAGAATAATTAGATAAAATTGTTCCAACTTTATGGTCAACCTGTGTATGTATATAGCTGCAGAACCATGGTATTAAAGTTTAATTGAGAGGATATTAAACACCACCCATATTTACTGTTCGGAACCTCTCCCTGCCTAGAACTGTAACAATGGAGCAACTGAGAGCAGCGTTGTGCTTCAAGCCTGACGGATTTGAAATGTGCAACACCAATTTTTGTTTCAATTGTGTTATCATAACTGGATCACCTAAAAGTTAGGCTGTCTCCTCAGGGGGTATCAAAATGAATGCTGTACCTTGCTTGGTTACCAAACCTGCTTGCAAGCATCTCCCATCAAACATGGAAAACAACTCTAAAATGGCCCAAACAACTTCCATCATCTCTTTCAGTTGCATGTTGTATCTGAGGTCATGAGGCACTGTGTTGTGAAGATACTGAGCAGCATCCTTTGCTTGACTTTGTGTTTGGGGCAGGTAGCACATTCAGGGGAGCAGTATTACAGACTGGTAACGCCTGGAGGCCTCTATTCCCTCTTTTGCAAAAGGTACTTGTTCACCATTATTGTGTGGTGGGATCCACGCTGACACACCAAAAAAGGATGGTTGGTGGCTGCCTCAACAAGCAAATTTTGAAAGTAATGTGGATCTTATAATCTGTCCTGACATTAGTCTTGAGTTTCAGAGCCCTCAAGAGAGCCATCTACCGAGAAACTGAAAACTTGTGTTTGCTCTGTTCATTATACCTTGGATAGATGCACTCTTGTGTAGCCTTTGCAGATCTTAAACTCCATGTTTGTATAAAGGAAGTGAACCCATGCTGAGCCTGCCTTAGAGCTGCTCTTGCTTTCATTAAAATAATTATTATTTCAGCTCTCGTTTCCCCCAAGCAGAGAGCAGTAGAAAATTAGAAAGGTTTTGGAAATGGACAATGAGCAGCTGAAGGCTTTGAGAAAAGATTTTACATTAAGAGGATAGGGAAGATTGATATCTTTTATAAGAAGATAGCTAACAGGTACAGAGTAATGAATGGGTGAGAAGATGGATGAGGACTTCTGTTCCCACCTGCTAATAATATGAGAGTCAAATTAGAAGGTGGTGAATTCATTCCTGATGAAAGAAACTATTTGTTCACAACCACTGTCTATGAAACTCATTGCCACCAGACAGAGCTTTGGGGCAAGAAGTTACAATCTTAAAAAAAATGAGAAGAGGGTAAAAGGATACCAGTTGGTATATACAAGGCAATTGCAACGATTAGAAGAAAGAGGAAAGGTTCTAAGGGTGTTGAGTAGGGTTTATAAGGGTATGAGCTACCTTGTCTAGTTCTTTGTTGTTTCTTTTTTCTGTCCCTCTACAGGGTTTTTTCCACAGTCGCCTGTAGCAGAGTTGTGGAGCCTCTTACTGGCCGTTGTCACTCAGGGACTGCAAGAGAGGGTGGCTGCTCCTGCTGCAGTCCAGTGTGGTAGTGCTTGCTTGCAAACCACCTTCTTTGTGTCAGTCTTTCCAGAACTGCTAAATTCACACATAAATTGAGATGCTTTTGCTTTTCCGCCAAGTTACTGCTTTTGATAGTCCTTCACAACTTGTCTTAGATCTGGAATGATGCTTTGCCTTTTGAGTATGTGCTGGGGGAGAGGCGGGTGGTTAAAGTTAGATTCCTTCTGACAGTAGGGATTTAGAAACTGCTGCATTGGCTCAGCCCTGGGATCTGCCTAGTCCAGAGCTCTGGATAGCAACAGCCAAAATCGGATGTTTCAAAGGCCAGCATGAGGCCACAGAACAGATTACTAAAACAGAAAGCTGCCCTTTTATATCACTGCTGTTTGTCCATAGAATTGGAAAAGCAAAGGTTGAGAGTTTGTTTGATCCAAGAGCACAAAAGCTGGAAAATCCCATGGCCTGGCTGATGCTAGTTAACGCTGATGTTTTGTATCCTCCAGGAAATTGCTTCAGTGCCTGTTTTCTTTTAGGAAAATCAGATATGTGCTTACCCTTAAACACAGTTTTAGATGGTGCCTTTAAGTTGGTGTAGAAATAAGCAATGCTTGTACGAAGTCTCACAGCCCAGTGGTGTGGAGGACACACACAGTGGAGTTCTCATTTGGGAAACCACCCTGGCCTGGGCTGGAAGGAGGCAGCAGTGGTGGTCACTGAGTGGTTTTGGCATGTCCAAAATGGGTGTCTTTTTTCTGACACTGCTGCAAGCTGTCTGGCTGTTGGGTGGAAAGGGATGTCTGTTCTGCTTTTTTTTTTAGTTTCCTCTTTATTTTTTTTTCTACTGTTGCAAATTAGCATTTGCAAGAATTTTATGTGATTTCTCTTTCTCTTCTGAAGTACTGAAATTATTGTTAAAACTGCTACTAAAAAAGGCATTCAGTGAACTCACTAGGGTAAAAAAGTATATTCCTTTCCTTGTCATATATTTTAATGTGTTGGACTCCAAAGCTAAAGAGGCCAAAAGCCAAGGGAGTTTGTCCTCTGTCAAATATCCATGGAGTTGCTGCTGGGACATATGGGAGTGGCAATGGTGTCCCAGGCCCCCCCAACAGACGAGGACAGCTGCTGATTAAAGAGAAGCACGAAAAAAAGAGGTTGCTGAACTTTGAAAGTGGAGGTAGAAAAGGGAGTTAAATTTAGATTACCTTCTGCAGTGTCATCTTCTGCACCACTGTGGAACTTGCTGTACTCCTGGCTTGGGAGAGGACAAACAAGACATGCCATCCTGGGCACCGGATGATAAATTTGTTTATAAGGCTTAATTGCCCCTTGGCTTGAAAACGTGAAATGAGCTCAAGTAGAATGAGAAACCTTTCGACAGGGCTAGTCAAATTTTCCTTGGGGAGAGGTGGATTTGAAACTCTTCCCATCACCTGTCTGATGCTGGAGGGGTCCAGTCCTGATCCTTCTGAGATCAGGGGAATTGTTGCTGTTTCTTTGTAGGGACAGCTATTATCTGGAGGGCCTGAGAGTTGAACAGTGCTGTGAGTCAGAAAAAGTGGAGCTGTGGTGGCAGGCAGAAGGTGGCATTGGAGTTCTTCGGATCTCTGACAACCACCCAGGTCCCAAGGGTCTGGAGGTACTTGGAGAAACCATGGTGGTGGCTCCTAGGACTCCAGTGCAATCCAGCGGCCACATCACATTTTTCTCCTCAAAAATAGATAAACTACCTATTTTTGCTTAGCAAGATTTAATCATCACTGAGCTGTCAGCTCATGACAACAATTTTAATAGACTGCCCTCCATTGCAGCATCCTGGTAGCAGGGAGGGGAGCACTTCTGCACTTCTGCTCCACTGGAAATTCCTTGCAGGGTCCCGTTTGCAGCGACCTGCCCGGTGTCACCCGGCAGCTCAGCTGTCTTAAGGTTCAGGGCTGCCGTTTTTTTTTTTTTTTTT
>VZRZ01001090.1:215169-248526 GCA_013398175.1 Climacteris rufus
TTTTTTTTTTTTTTTTTGGTTATTTTTTTCAGAACTGCCTGACCTGATGTCATTTCCCTCTTGCAAACACCCCGGCTGGGCTGCGTCTGAGATATGTCACAGGGAGTGGGAGGAGGAGGAGGGGGAGCCAGCGAGTGCGTGCAGTGTCCCAGGACCCTGTTTACTTAGCATTCCCAGCTGAGGAAGCCCTGGTTTAAATAGGATCGGAGGAGCGGGCTGCCCACAGCAGATGAAGAAATGGTTCCTGTGGGGCTTTAAATTCCTGCCTTCCCATGTGCTGCTGTGGAGGATGAGCCTGCAGAATGCCTTTCCTCCTGGGTCTCAGACAGGTAACCGGCTTTAATGCGGTGGGAGCTGCTTGCTCAGGTGGAGGATGTGACTGACTGCTTTTATTTTTATTTCCCCCACCTCTAAGGAAATTATTTCTGACTTTCCCAAAACGGAACTGTACAAGCAGCACTTCCCCACCCGTGGCATGTGATTGGGGAGCACAGTTGTGTGAGAGACGCTTTTTATTAGCAAGGAAGGAGCAAAACTGTGAGCCGGGGATAGAAACTTCCTTGTTGTTGTTGGAGGCTTTGCGGCAGAGTGGCTCTTTGTGTTGTGCTCCTGTGCAGTTTTTGTTTTGTTGGGTTTTAGGGTGCTTTCCACAGTCCTTAATATGGAATTGCGTTTGCATTTCTTAAAAACGTGGCAAACTTTGAACCGTTTTCTTGTGCGGGCATTATTTTGCGTATGGATTAAAAAAAAAAAAAGAAAAAAGAAGCATTTATGTATAGGTGTATATGTGTGTCTCATCTCTAACAAAAGTCACCAAACGGAAAATGGCAACAAGCTGTGACCCACAGCTTGGTGATTTTTTAATTGTTTTGAGAGAGTTTGAGCTTGAACAAGGAACTTGGGATAATTTAATAGCTGGTAATATCGTGTGGAATGAGAAACAGTAGCAACTGCCCAGCTGCTCCCTGCCGGAGGGGGTGCCAACTATGTGTTCCTAGGCTGGGGAGAGCAAACCCTTTTTTTGGTCTGGGAGGCACGTCTGTAGGGGAATCTGACTGTAAACTCTTTCCAGCACTGCTGTGATCTGTAATCCGCAATAAATACATATCGAATGATATCAGAGTGCTGCTTGCAGTTTCTAATTTAGAATTAAAAAGCCAAGATTGGACCATAACATGTTTTAAACTACCTACTTTGTGTAGCAGTGCTAAAGGACTTAAGCATGCTGCTGAGTAAACAGTGCTGTCTCTTTTTCCTTATCAGTTCAGTTTTGGTGAAACGCAGCTTCCCCTCCCCTTTCCTGCCCCCCCCAAACCGAAAACAGTTTTACATAAGAAACTACCTCTAGCACAATGACCTTCTGTGATTGGTGCAATAGCTATAAATAATAGTTCACTTGTTAGCTCTCGGGGCAAAGAGACTTTCCCTAAAAGCTCGGAACTGAACCAAAGAGGGAATTTTGGGCACAAAGGCTGAATGGCTTTAGGTAACTCTCAAGTTGCAGTGAGAGGTAGCTGCCTCATTGCTTGAGACTCATTGCTCGGGTGTGTTTTTCTCTAAAGTTCCTGGTTTTAATTTAATCTTTTTGTTTTAGAGATGTGTTCAGTGCAATTGGGGTACTGCATAAGGTGTAAAAGCAGAAGTTAGGTGTAATTTGGCTTTATTTGCTCAAACAGTGAATGGCTGGTTATCTGTGGATGGATGATACTTTTTTCTCTGCTGAAAACTTTTCGGCATCCATAGAGGCATTTACAGGAAGCAGGAAAAAAAGGTGTTGCCTCAAGAACACAAGAGCAAAGCTCTTTACTATTTTTATCCACTGATAAAAGATATAGTGGGAAAGAGCTGTTTGAACTTTTCTTAGTTTTAATCATACTGAGTTTTAATCATTTTTAGTATTAAAACAATTAAATATAAGTGTTTGTGTCCTGCATGCAGATACTATTCAGAAATGTCTTTTTACAAGGGTTGTTACTGAACAGTGCAGTTTAATTGAAAGTGTGGGAAGAATTCAGAAACATCTCGTCACCTCCATTGTCTCTTGGTTTGCTCTGTACACTCGGACTGTAAACACTTGGCTGTCTGGGATGTCCTTTGTTGTTCTCACTCAACACAAGGGACACTGATCCTGGGCTGTGCCTCGCAAGCTCAGGGAAGAGGTGCTGAATAGTGTGCCCTCCCATGAGCTTCCTGACGCAGATGGAAGGATCAGGATGAGACCTTCAGCTCCCCAGGGCCAACACCCCTTGCTCTGCACCCCTGGACTGCACTGAACAGCTGCTTTCCCAGGATCTGCCTTCATTTCTTCTTTCGGACTCAGCAGCATCGTAGCACTGCAGATGAACTTCAGAACACCTGGTAAATATAAGGTGTTTGCTTGGTTTGGGGTTTTTTTACTGTTCAGTGGGGGTGATATTTAAATGCCTAAAAAGCTAGGTCAGCACTGTCTGACATCAGTGCAGTGTGGGTGTTTAAAGCTCCCATCCCAGGAAACATGACTGTAGAGGATCTCAGCTTTCAGTTTTAAGTGAGCATTCCCTCCTGAAGTTGGAGGTTGAAGCTCAAACACATTCACCTAGTTCATTGCATAAATGTAAAAGAAAAAAAAGTTTAAGATGTTGGATTCCTAACCCTTTCAGTTTTGATTTTAACTGCTCAGGGTTTTCAGCATGGTCTGCTGTTTGGTGGTTTAAACCAACAAAATGCAAGACAGCCTCCTCAAAGCTGTAATCTCCTAGAAGTGTGTATCTTTAATGTGAGAGGGCTGGGGACTGCTGCTGGGAAGCTTCTAGCAAGGGGTGAGGAAGTAAACACTCACATGATGCTTAAAACACTAATGTGTAGTTCTTGGAGTCTGGAACTTGCAATAAACAAAAATGAAAAGAGCTTTTATTGAAGTATATCAAAGTGTCCATGATCTGTGAAAGGATAGTGTTCCTTTAAAGATAGTTGGAGTATTTCTCCGGGATAAATGGATGCAACAAACCAATTTGTTCCTCACATAAAGGTTAATAAAACCTCAGAGGTTCTGCATCCGCTGGGGGTGAGGATGGGTCTGCTGTGGCTGATTAATCATGGTGATCTAAATATAATTCCTGATGCTGGCATTAGCGAAGCAATGAATGTTGTGGATTAGAATTCCCATTTTGGAGATCTTTATTGTGCCTGAGACAGCTCAGAGGCATCATTCCTCCCCCACTTATTGTACTTTTAAGTATTTGGGTATTTGCACTTACTACATTTTTTCCCCCACATTCAGCAAAACAAAATTTGTGGTGGGTGACTTATGAAGAAACGTCCAGACTTGATTTATTTCCTGGCCTCAGCTGTCTGTCATAAGGCAGGCTTACAGGAATCTATCCCCTGTCATGCTGGCAGGGCCTGGCACCCGGGGTTCCAGTAACTCCCAGCAGTCAAAGCCACTTTCATCTTTGGTAATCTTACGTGCTTTTGTTAAATTGAACCCACCAAAGGCATGACACTTGCTCAGATGGTGGATTTTTGCTTTTATGTTCCAAAGGACTAACAAGTGTAGTGTTTGTGAAGACGGGAGATGTCTAGAGGCTTTGGTGCAGGCTCAGCCACTCTGGTGTCTGAGAGTCCTGAGCTGTCCTGGTGATCCAGGGTTCCCCAGCAGTTCTGCTTGTCCTTGCTGTGATCCCACCTGCTGTCCTTCCCTGAAAGGATCCAGTGACTTTTTATTTAAGATTAATTTTGATTAGGAGCTGGGGGGCTCCTGGCAAACCAGGAATTGTAGTAAACCCTATGGCAAGATTTGTCATTCCAGCCTAGTATTTTCAGAAGCAATTTCAACTTACTACCACCTGAGTGCCTTATCTGATAGAGATCATTTTCTTTGGTAACTTTGTAGTTGCATTCTCATGAGCTGTTGCTGATGCACTTGGCTAGCCAACACTAGTGATGGTCTGATATGTGAGATTGAGTAACAGCCAAGTAGGAGCTAATAATTAGTGGATATCAAATAGTTCTTTCTGACATATTTAATATACTGACAGCCACTTCCATTCTGTTACTCAGAATGCTTAAAGAATATATATTGTGCAAATACTGACTGTGAATTACTCGAAATACATACTTTAATACATTTTTCTGAAGATAGGGTCACTTGCTTGAACTCCATCCTGCTTGTTGTTATGGGTGCGGCTGGGTACTGAGAGCAAGGGACTGCTGCCTGCGAGTAATGAGATTAGTGAAATAACTAGGTCAGGATTTTTATTTATTATTAAATAGATGCTTATTACCAAAGTCCCTAGGAGAGCCGTGAAACCAGAAGGTCTGGAGTGGCCACAGGTTGAGCCCAAGTCCTGTTAAAACCAGTTGTATCTTGCCCTTCAGCAGATGCCATTTGGGCTGTCTCCCTTCATCCTGCTGCTGGGCTTTTCTCTGAATCCCTGTCTGTTATTCAGTCCCTTACTCACCCCAGCCATGCTCTTGTTATTCTCCATCTCTTCCAGTTCAAATAGTAATTTGCTGCATAGTGCCTTGACAAATGCTGTAGTGAAGTTTGGGGAGAATAGGAAATTAGAGGAGGTCTAAAAAAACTAGCAATCCTAGTAGACCGGAATGGCCTATAAACTGCTGTCAGTAAATGCAAGTCACATTTCCAAGTGTTTCCCAGGGTGTTACCAAGGTTAGGATGAATAGATACTCTGGCAGGTTGAATGACACTTGGAGGCCACATAAAGGTGTTCATATTTAGTGTAATGGAGGCCGGATTTCTGTGGAAAGAGGAGACAGAGCAAAAAGCTGAAATGGTTATTAGATTTCGTGATACTGGCCACTGCTGGTTTTGGTTACCTGATTAATGCCAACTGAGGAGTCATCTTTTGTAGGTGATTCGCTGCCAACTATGCACTTCTGAGCGTGGGCTGTGGTGTTTGTTGCTGCAGTCGCACATATTAATTTTCAGCTTGGAATATAGCCATATTAGTCTGGAATTTGCTCATCTTCATCTTTCTCTTTTCTGATTTAGTAACAATGTGTGCCCAGGTTAACTGCTGACTGTTGAGAGTAGAAAAGTGTGAAGTGCCTTGATCCTTTTATTGTGGTGATTCTGCCAGTCCTCATTTCCCTTCATTTCCAACATTGGCTTCAGATGCAATAAATGCTAACAGATTTACAGATATTAAACCCAACCATTTAGTACTGAAAACCTTAACAAAAGTAGGCTATGGAGTTCTGTTCCATCCATCTTTGCAGTGAGGAACAGTTCAGTAAGCCTAAAGACCTTCACGAATGCCTTTTGTCTTGATTGTGCCCCGGATTTTGACCTTTAATTTGCCACGCAGACCTCCAGCAAAGGTCTAATAGTAAACTGAAAGGTGGAGAGAATAATTGGCTTTTTTCCTTGGCACTGACATGACTGTTTGCTGTGGCTACAGATGTGACAATGTACGACACTGCCTCAAGTTGTCTTATACCTACCACTGCTGGATATTTTAAGGATTATATGTAAAAGTATTTGACAGCAAAAGTGTGCTGCTGGCAGAGTTGCCAGTATAGTTGTGGGTTTATCATAAATGCCAAATATCAACAAGACAATAAGTAAAAAATTAATCTTGTTTTTATTCAGCATTGCTTTATGACGTTTACGACATATGAAAACTAACCCAAAATGACACATCTATTGTACAGAGACTCTTGAAACGCACCACGTGAGGTCTTCCCAGCTCAGCCAGTTTCATGACAAAGAGCCTGTACCATGTATCACAAATGGTTTCTGTTGTACTGGACTGGGAGGGAACACAGGTTCCAGGTCTTCAGAGTCTTCTTCCAAGAGCTCCTGGCTTTTTGTGTGTCAGGGATTGAGTGATTCCAGTTTCTCAGACCAGCTGTTAAGGTGATACTGAGGAGGCAGTGATGCACATGCAGCCTGGGGTACATGCTGATTTACAGGACAAAGTGAATCCTTTGGAATTACCTGGGAGTCTCCTAGACTTTGCAGGTGGGAGATAATGGATAGTGTGTTCTGGCTTCTTAGTTGTGAAGCAAGAATATTCTGCTCAAATGAGTTGAATGCTCTTTCAGAGCAGACCCATGTAGATCCTGCTTAGTAATCCTGCCTGGAGGCATCTTCAGTTTGCTGAACAAAGGCTGGTGGGGAGGGATGTGCTTGCTTGCCTGGTCAACAAGAGAACAAGACTGTTCTTCAGTGGGGAATCCCACTCTGGAATGTGATCACCACTGGCTATTGGGGAAGAAAGTGCTTTTGGAAAGAAACCCTCCCCCTTCCTTGTTTTCATAAGGCTACCTAAAAAAAACCCCAACCCCCCTCTGTAATAGTTCAATAAAAACTCCATGCTGCTAAGAATGATTAAAAATTACCGTTACAAGTGTTGCTTGCAATGAAAATTAAAAACAAAGGCAGATCAGTAAAATATGAGAGCTCCAGCTTTGCTTCTATGAGACTTTTTTCCCTCCATGTATTTTTTTTATCTCTAAAACTGCTCTTTCAGCCCTGTGCCTTGTCCATGCCTCTTAGCATGAAAGAGGAAATAGTGTCCTTTCATAACACAAGCACTTGGGATTTTGTTTCCAGGAGACATTTAGACTATAGATAATTGTATTACTGATATGTCTTAAGTAGTTAGTTTGGCAGCATATGACACAAAGGATGCATGGGAGAAGGAAGTAGAAATAATAAAATGCTGCTGGTATGAAAAGTACAGCCTGGGATTTAAACAGAAAGTGAAGCCAGATCAAAGAGCTTGGTGGTGGGTAGAAATTTCTGAACAAAAATGTCACCGTCTCTGTCATGGCCAGGGTGGCCACGCATAATATCTTCCTTGTCTTTTAAAAAAGGAGCAAGAAACTGTACAGTGGCTCAGCTTTTCACAGAAAGGAGTCTTGACTTAAGAGAGGAAACTGAAACACTTGATCCAAAGGAGTCACCTGTAACATATCCCAAAACAATGCTCTCATTGTGCTGGAATCTTTCCCTAATAGACTTTTATTTCTGAAGGTCTGTTGCCTTTCCATTTTGCCTCTTTCCCCGTGCCAGGCTGCGTAACCCAGCGTTGGAAGTAGCCACATTCCCAGCAGTAGTCAGACCATGTGACCTGCTGGGATCCTTTCCAAACCAAATTATTCCTTGATTCTGTGAAAGTGTTTGGAAACACGGGTGACAGTTCTGGGTCTGACATGTGGCCCTCGAGTCTGACAGCTCCATGTTCCCAAAAGCCCATTGGTGGCTGGGCTGGCAGAGGGCTGCAGAAAGGCTGCAAAATGAGCTGCTTGGACTTTGAGGAGCATGGCTGGTGGTCAGCACTGCAGCGATTTTGTTCTGAACTGTGGGAGCTGAAAGCCAACTGCAAGACTGTTCAAAGGTACAAGGTGTGTGTGTGTGTATTAGCAAGGAAGAGCATTTGTCTTGGTCAGTGTGTAAAGAAGCTGCGGACAGTAAGATTTAAACTCTGCTTTAGATGGGAAGCAGGATGTTGCCTGAGACTTGGTCTCCAGGAACAACCTAGCTGCTGAGGATCCTCTGTGGAGCATGTACTGACACACCTGTTGGCCAGCTGGGTTAACAAGGAGCAACCCTGCACATAAGCCTGTGGCAGCGTGGAAAGGTCATTTCAAATACGAGGTTGACAAGAGGGAGTTGGGAAGTTCAAATAAAAGGGTGCTGTGATGAAAGTCTCTGAAACCAGGACTGCTGCAAGTTCTTAAGGGGGAAAAATATAGTGATGTTAAAGCTGTTAAAAGTTGCTGCTGCCCAAAGACACTGATTTGTTCCTTGTAGCTACTCCTTGAAGCAGGCAACACTGAATGGATGAAATTTTTGGGGAGTAAACCAGAAGTGGTCAAGGATGGTGATGCAGAAGAGCATGAAACAGTACTGTGAGACTCTGGTTTTACACCAGCTCCATGAGATTCATTTGCTGGTTCAACAGGTCACATTGATCTGCATGTGTCACAATGGCAAATCTCAGCCAGTCACTTTTTGACTTGAGCATTATCAACAGGATTGCAATTTTGCAATGGCATGTTAATTTCCCAATTCTCCTGATACAAGAGCCAAATCTGTGTTGGTCATCAGTTACACTAGCTCTGCAAGGCCAACAAAAATAGACGAAAAGTGTAAATAAACTAATAAGAACAGATAAGAGAATAGATGTGCCTAGTTCTTTTGCTGACTAAAATTACAATTTTTGGAATGAAGAGCGTGCTTGAAGCAGAAAATGCTGTGCTGGCTTAGCAGTGTCTCCTAGAAGCCTCTCCAAATAGAGATGGGAACACCTCCTTACCCTGTAGGAATATGGTGTTTTTGCTGTTGACATGCAGCATCTCAAGACCAGAACTAAATGTTTGCTTTAGCTGCCTGTAGCAGTTGGACTGGTCTGTCCAGCAAAATGTTCTTCTCTTCCTGGAAAACAGAGGCAGGTACCCCTCCAGCTTGTTGCCTCTGTGAGTGAGTTTTAGAGGTGCTTTTGAGCCTTTTGTGGAAATCATGATATCTGTGGAAGCAGGGGAAACAGTCCATTGTATGCTGAGTAGTGTTTGCTGAATTGAGCCCTCATGTGATCAAAACCCTTTCAAAAGTTGGTCTGACTTCTTCGGAGAAAAAATGCATTATAGGGTCTTTCCTGTTGAACCTCAGGTGTGAGGAGGCTGTTCTGCTTTTTGAAGTTACGTTGCTGCTGTAATTTGGGTGCTCAGGTGAGGGACCTGTGTTGGGGAGGTGCTGCTCCAACCAGGTGCTGCATGTTGAAGAAACGCTGGTGCTCCTCCAGATCCCCAAATACACTGAGAATTTAGTGCAGGACATCGAAGCTGCTACCTCACATCTCTTGTTCAGTGAGGTGATTCCAGCGTTTGAAATGCAGTTTGTATTTTGTGTGTGTGGTGGCTCCATAGAGGCTGGTGACAAGTGTGGCCATGGTGCACCCCCATAAAAGAGAGGAACAGTGCAGTTCAGCCAGTGTTGGGATCCACAGATGGGCATCCCTGCAGTCTCCTGGTTGAGTTTTGTTGGGCTTTAGTGAGTTACTGTTCTTTACTTGAAAGTGAGTACTTTCACAATTATTTTTTTCAGCACATCTTTTTTTCCTTATAATAAATATCAAGTGAAAGAAAGTGAAAATAAAAATTTTGTTACAGGTTTGTTTAGACATCAGTGGTTCTAATTAAGATTTGCTTGTTTCTTAAACTCTGTAGTGTTCTTGTAACTTCCAGGTTGCCCCAATACCTGTTGGAGGATGTACAAACCACAAACTGTAAAATGCTTGTTTTCTTGTGTTTTGTACTTTTTCCCATCCATGTTTTCAGACTAGCAGGAGAACATGGGCTTCTGGGAAGTGGTGTACCTCAGAGGGGAACTGAGACTTCACACCATAGAACTTTTCCATGTTAGGTGTCTTGAGGACCTACTGGGTGATACGCTACAGCTGATTTGGCTCTGCTCCTGGACTACTTTGCTATTCCAGGAAGAAGTTTTACAGAAATGCTGATCTTACATAAAGCACATGGCTAATTATGAAGGAATCATTTTAGATTGGAATCTTACAGAAACATATTGTAATTATCGTTTAGATCTAAATGAATCCAAGCAGTCTTTTCTCAAATTATAATGTTCCCTATATGAATGCTTTTCCTCCACTTGGCATTCAGCCCCAGTACTACAGCGATATTGTGTACAATGCGGAACAAATGTCATCTCTTCTTTGAGAGAATGCCTGGCTCCCAAAACGTGATAACTTTTAATGGAGAAGGAAAGGGACAACGAGACAGAGCTGTGCTGAGTAGATGCTAAAACAATGCAACTCATGGGTGTGGAGATACGGAGGTTTTCTTCTGAATGGTCCTTTGTGGTTTTTGGTGGTCCTTAGATGTCTTTTAACCTCCTTATGTATTTTAGAGTTTCCAAAGACAATAACTTGTACTTTTCGAATGCTTGCAGATCATTGAGTAAAACATTTACAAGAGATACTGACAAAGCATCTTAAAAGTCTGTCTGTTTAATTTTAGGACAAGGAAACCTGCATGGGTGTCAACAATCAAAGTTACATATGTGAAACGGGCCACTGTTGTGGACAATCCCAGTGTTGCAACTACTACTATGAACTCTGGTGTAAGTCCTTCTGTTTTGTATGGCTTCCCTTCCTAACCTGCATGGCTCTCATACCATACTACAGGTCTGGCTTGTGTCCCGTGGGGTTTTGTATTCCGCCCTTGTTATTCATTGCCATTGCATTTCACTGCAACACAATCCAGAGCTGACCTGATACGACAAGGAAGTAGGGTTGTCACAATGGGTGCTTTCTGTGGAGTAATGGGTCATCTTTCCACTGTTGTTTGGTCTTCTTACTCATTTGGGCAATACTGAGGGTGCTCAAGATAACATTGTCCTGGAGTGAGGAAACCAGCTTGAAGGAGAAATGCCACAGCACACACTAGAGCTTGACACCCTTAAACAGGGAACTAAATCAGCATCTTTCATCTTGTTGTTTTAGTTCTTTGCAAGCACAACACTTTAAATCTGGTTTATTTTTTTAAAGATGTCCTTTCAAAGAGGAGGGCCAGGGTGCTTATTCTCTTCAGGACTCACTGTGTTTGGAGTCCGTGGGTGAAGAGAATCTTGGGCCAGTCCTGTGGGTTTGCAGTGGCTGAATGCTGTGTGCTGTGAGGAACACACATTGCCCATTGCGACCCCTCTTACCTCCTCTTTCCCAAGATGTGGGATTTAAAATGCCAGAGTTTCCAGTGGATGGTTGAGTGACCGTACCTGCTGAGTCCCCTTAGATGGCAGACAGGAAGGTCAATGCGGGTGGTCAGCAAAACTTCATGAACATACGTGTAAAAATGGAAAGTCAAAAGGATAGGAAAGTAAGAAATGCTGACTTTTAAAGGAAAACTTCAACTTGTTCAGTCTGATGTGTCTTCCTTTCCCAAGGAGGAGCACAAAGGGTTGAACACTGATGTTGTGCTGTTGTACTGCCAGGAGTCTTGGCTGGGAGGGCATCTGTGCTCCTGGAGTTTGGAAATGTTGAACTCGGAATATTGTACCCCTCATTAGAGACTGGAGATATTTTCTTACCACACCCAGTGGTATCTTCTAGTTTTTATACAACTGTGCTTCCTACTTAATCCCTCTGTTGCACCCACAGTTTCACTTTCCCAAAGTAGTATGTGTGTAGAAATGTGTTATACATACAAAGACTGTCACTTAACATGGATCCAAGGGCAGGAATAGCTGACACTTCGTTCTTTAGTCTAAAAACATGCTTTTACTTCTCAAATTAACCAATGAAGTATGCAGGGTGTGGTTGTAAACTAAACAGGACTCTAATACACATCTTCAAGCCACACTGTGCATCGGACTCTAGTGGCTGGCTGTGTCAATAGTAATGGCAGGATTTCAATGTGTTGCCGACCTTTTACAGCAGCTTTATTTTCCAAAATGTCCAAACAGTCCAAGAAACAATTGATTTCAATCCTGATAGGGGGCTACAGGACAGGGGGGAAAGGGACCGTAGCAGGCTTAGAAACAGGCCTGAACATATTGGAGCCTTGGACTGCTTGGATCGGACTGTAGCAGTGACTGCACGTGCAGGACAGATGGCAGGAATTTGTTCAGACTAGAGGGGGATGCATGGACAGAGCAGAGTGGAGAAGGTCAAACCTGGTTTTGCATTTGTGTGGGTGGGAATGTAGAGGAAGATGTTTGTGTGCAAGGGCTTATAGGCCCCGGGGCAAGCAGGATCTAAATTGAGCAGCAGCGTGGAGTGCATCTGCACACTGGAGCTGGTGGCATGGTCACCGTGTTTCTCCCATGGACATCTTGAAAGAGAGGCTTAATTGAATTTCATACAAACAGGCTGGTCCAAGCAATAGCCCTCTGCCATTTTAATGGGATGGTTTAACAGTCTTTGTGCTCTCAGTGTGGCACAAACTTTTATTCTTGGCAGTGCCTGGCTACATCATAAAAGTTCTTGGAAGGTAAAACCAGATTTTGTTAGAAGGAGGCTAAATATTGAAGGCTTCTTTCTAGAGCAAGCACACAGGTCACACTGAGATCATGGAATAAACATGATGGTGGCACAAACTGCTGGATGGTTGCTAGGGAGAAAGAGGTTTCTGTGTGGAGATTCACATTCCTTCTGCCTTGCAGAGAGTATCATGAACTGCAACGAGATGAGGAGAATAATTCAAACATGAGACCTGTTTTCTAGGCTTTCTGCAAATTCAGGCAAACATTCCACACTGATTTAAAATCAGCTAATGTTTTCAAAGCTTGCTTTGCCATTATGAATGGTAGAAAAGTAAGTTTCTGGGATGGGGGAAGGAGTCACAGGGAGTGCATGTCGTTTAAGTGTAAGCTTGTGTTCTAGAGCTCATGAGCTCAGCTGCTGCACCAGGAATTGTGGAGTATCTTGGATAGGTACGTGTGGTGAGGCACTCTGAAGGCCTTCAAGGTGAACAGTGGTGATAGTAAATGCAAATAGTCTTAATATGAGCAGTGAATTGATGGAGTGGAGAGCAACAACTTTACATGCTTGGGAATAGATTAGCTGTTTAAAAGTTAATCATAACTTCTGGTTAATGAACAGTTAACTTAGCAGCACTTTTTAAGTATGGCTTCATGGTTGTTCTGTGTTTTAACTAGTGTATGCATGTACTGAAGTAGCTTTTGAGAAGTTTTTGCTTCTCTTGACCTTCTCAGACCACCAGGTTTCTTTGTGTGCCACTAAAGAGACCTTCTTGCTAGTCCTGTTGAATTAAATCCTGGATTTATTTACTACCACAGCTTTGTGGGAAGAAGAAGCAGAGGAGGATGGCATGTGAAATGGAAAAGAAAACTAGTCTGTTTTTGCTGGACATGGTTTCTGAAATGTGATCCTGTTTTGTGGCCACTTGGAATTTTTCCTGTAAAAAGGACCTTTTTCCCTGTTCAGGAATTTGAGGGAAGTTTGCCTTTGAAAATGGCTGATCTCAGCAATTCTAGGCAGCAAGTAAGATTGTGGTGATTTTAAACCCGTCGTTGAGGGTAGTGAAATAGGATGTAAAATCAAGGTATTATTTTGTTAAGGGGTGGAGTGGAGGAATGGAGAATATGATATGCCAAGCAGGTGGACAGCCTGTGTTTAAAATTAGATAACAGCCCAGTTCAGATTCCCCACCCATCTCTTATTTAAAAAAAACTAGTGCTGTGTTGCCAAATAATAAAAAACTCTATTCAGATTTATATATATAGGTCTAATAGCTACATAAAGGTCTAAATAGTTCTTAGCTCAAGCTTGGCAGCTGGTAACATGGGATGAAAAAGGTGCATTATATCTTTTAATTTTCCTGGAACATAATAATGAAAAGCAAAAGGGAAGAATTGACTTTACTATTGCATTTCCTCACATAAGGAAAGGTGTTTGGATGGTGGATGAGCTGGGTCAGCATTTTAATTGAACAGTTTCCTTGGGCTCCTCAGAGAACTCACAGTCCCCAAGGGAGAGACTGTGGTCTTGGAAGAACGGCAGCAGCCACTGGATTTTGCATCTTAACAGTTTTTATTCAGGTCTGTATGATGTGATTGTGATTTGCTGGTGTTTTCCAATGTTGGTCTTTTTCCAGGCCTGACAGGTGTCTTATTGCATAAACATTCCAAAATACCACTTTTCAAAATACAGTAGAGAAGGTAATCAAGGAATGCAGTGCCTGTGTTTTGCAGGAAGTAGGGCTCAGATG
The DNA here is from genome assembly GCA_013398175.1 of Climacteris rufus. Taxonomy (NCBI): domain Eukaryota; kingdom Metazoa; phylum Chordata; class Aves; order Passeriformes; family Climacteridae; genus Climacteris; species Climacteris rufus. The sequence continues at coordinate 228,868 of VZRZ01001090.1, forward strand.
TTCTGGATTTTCCCAAGTTTTAAGTGTATAATGTGGACTGAAAACTAAATCCAGATCTCCTGACATCCATCCTTGTGTCTCTCTTTGCCTATTTTGAGGACCAGCATGAGATTAAATTATTCCAGAAGCTCTGAACACAGCAAGCAAAGCTGTAGAAAGTATATTGCATGGTGTGGTTGGAAAAATAGTACACTGTGATTCAGGAATCCTGGAGAATGGAAACAGGCAGCTGCTCACTGCATGCAAAAAGTTGTAGGATTTCAAAGTTCTAGGGCTTAGCTGGTCTAGGGTCATTTAGGTACTGCACATCAACCCAGCATTGGCAATGAGTAAGTGTTCATACATTGCTTGTGCCTGTTTTGTTTCATTGTCTCTTTTAGCAGTGATACTGAGCTCCCCTGTTTCTGAAAGAAAAGAAAAAAGATCTTGACTGTTTAGGTCCTAGTGGAAGGGTTGTATGGGAAAAAAATGTTCTGTTTGCAAGCAGCACAGTCAGTGTTTTTGCTCATTTTGAACATTTTGCTCATCTCTGCACGCTTCCCCTTGGAATCACTAGACAGCTCTTTTCCCAAAAAGCATGCTGCCAGCAAATTCTGGCGAGGATCCGGTTTAGTTGCTAAAACTAAAGCAACTGCTGTACCACATACATATTCCAGGAGGTCAGTTTTATAATAGGAATTCATGTCCAAGACTTTGCTGCAGTCTCCAAAACAGGCAAACAATGCAGCAGTCTCATGTTTTTTTCCTTACCCCATCTTGTCTTATCCCTCAGTATAACCACATCTTTTTTCAGAGAGAGATTTTTGCTGTTCTTTGCCTTTCACCCAGCCTCCTATGTGCTTGTACTTGCTTTCTCTTACCTAGGTGTCTCAAACTTTCCCTTTGGCTGTTGTTACTCCTCAGCTGTGCTTCAGCGATAACCCCGCCATGACAAAGCCTCGCTGACAGTATGGGGCAAACAACAGATGTCACAACCATACAGAAACTCATGATAAATAGGGTCACTGAGGACATTATTTCCTGATTTCCTAGGACTTCCTGTAGCCTAATCCAGACAGTCAAATCACCTTAAGTTTATTTTGGTCTGGCTCAGTAAAATTCCCAGATCCCAAGCAGAAGGCAAGCTGTCTGGCATAGCCTGGCTGTGCAGATACTGACTTTTGCCCTGTGTGGCTGCTTCCACCTGTGCTGTGTTAAACAGTAGGGAAAGGCAAGAGAGCTTCCTGGTGCTGTTTCACCCCTTGCCCTACGTACCTCCAATCCAGCTCCTCACCAAACACTCAGGTATGTTGTTCCCAGATGTTCAGGACATGGTCTCAGCTGGATGTTCCACTTTGGTCTCTGTTACAGTGCTGTTCAACATGCATTTTACCCACACAGATCTCTCGGTAGGGACTGGACTTAAAATGTGTCCTGTGGAGCACGGGAGCAATTGCCCTTCCAAGGCTCCCTCCCTAGGAGAGAGGTGTAAAAACAGTGTCTGGACATTTACAGCCTCAAGTTGGCTCTCATTGCAATACAAGCAAAGGATTTTTCTGAAACTCTCTTTACATCCTATCTCATGGCAGTGGGTGTATCATGCATAGTGAACACTATTCTGAAAACTAGAAACCAGCTGCAGTGAACATCCATCTCCGCTCGTCTGTGTCACCAGTCTGTGAGCAAGCGAGCAGAGTGTCTTCAGCTTTTGCTTTTGCCATTGTACTCTACAAATATTCAGTAACTTTTTCCTGCAGTGAGGTCAGGCTGGGACTGCATTTCCAACGACTTAAACTAACATAAAACTGTCACTGAAAGTCACAGTCTTTCTCTTGCTGCTGCTGTGTTTGGCAAACAAGTTTCAACCTGCTCTGGTTCCCTCAAACCAGTTCAAACCACAACTGTGCACAACTTTGTGCCGGCACAAGAAGAGGTGGAGGAGCAGCAGGAGGGCACGGATGAGACAGGCAGGAGAGGACTGCGTCATTCAGCGGCTTCTTTTATTCCTTCTTAAAATGTTCATGGGCCCGTGGCCTGGATCCTTCATCTGGCATTCTTGAGCAGCAGCGTTGACTTGTACAGGTTCCTGCCTGCAGTGGCAGGAGATGATGTGACCTCTCTGCCAGAGGACATGATTAAACCCCATTGCACCCAGGTTGTGGTACCAAGTAAATCTCTCTTCCCTTTTTGATGATAGTGTTGGCCCTGTGAAAGACGGTTTTATTTCAGCCATGACTGACTGTGAGGCCACCATTTGGGACACTTCTTAGTCAATGAAATTGTCCCAGTTTTCCTTCTGTTCAGAACCAGCTCTCATGGAGCCAAAGCTATTACCCAGATGCTTGTCAGGCAGACACAAAGGCACTTTGCAGTATGTTTTGGCTTGTTTTTAGGGGATTTCCTGCCAACAGAGCCATGGCATTTGCCCAAGTTTACCATGAACTTGAGGGCAAATTTCTCTGTTCGTACCCTTGGAACGCTCCAGAAAACATTTTCCATTTTGCACAGGATAAAAGGAGCTTCCCTCAACGGCATTGCTGATGGCAACATCCCAGGCATAGAATACAGTACAGCATCAAAGCAAACAGTCCTCCCTCCCTTTTCATGAGGAAAGAATGCTCTGTTTTTTTAATTCTTAATTTTTTTTTATTCTTAATTATTTTTCAGTTTGAGTAAAACTGTGGTTAGCGTCCTAGAAAGGTTTTTCTTGAAGCTTTAAGCCTGGAATGTTCTTTCACAGCTGGTAGGAAACACCTCTGCTGGATGACCATCTGATGGGGCTCCCTTTGCTAAGAATGCTGTAAATGTAGCAGCCTTCTCTTTCTTAAGTATTTCCTCTGTTGTGAGAGATGAGTTTCATGGGAGCTCATTCCATTCCCAGGTGTTCCTGCAGCTCCCATTCTGACTCCCTGAGCTTGGTGCTTGTGTCAAGGCTACAGCTCTGAGCCTGTCTGATGCTGGCTAAGGGATTGGTGCTTCTTTTTTTAGTTTTATGAAAGGTTTTGATGCTCTGGCAGGGAAATCTCTTGGCAATAATCAGCTCCTCGTCTGTGCCTGCTCCTACTTTGTTTGCATCATTACCCACCCATTGGCATCACTAGTGAATCTGACAAAAAATATAGCAGTGTTTCTCAGGACTCAGCCTTTTCTTGGCTGGAGAGTGTTCCAACTTCTGACTCTTCCATAAACCAAGAGTGAGACTCAAATTGCCTTGAAGTCTGATGGTCTTCTGGTGCCTGTTTCACTCCAGACTGGTACTGCGCTACTGCTCAGGCTGTCCATCAGAAGTTTTATTTCCAAAGACACTGTTTGCTCTTCATCTGTCATGTTGTCCTCAGGTTGCCACGAGCTTTTGTTCCCAGTGATCACTGCCAGGTTGGCCATGGGAAATTCTCTAAAATCAGACATTTAATGGCAAACTTGGCTCAGGATGTGTCTCCCAAACTTTTCTTCTTTTTCAGTGACTGTACCAGTAGCTCAGCACAATGCTGCTGAAAGCAGCTCTCATGTCCATTTGGGAAGAAGGTACATCTTGAAGACCATAAGGAAGGTTTTAGGGCACATTAAAGACCATCAGAAGCTCAGTTTTACTTGTCTTTTAGAGGCTTTTTAATGCCAAACGTTAGTTGCCTCTGTACATCTCACCCATTCTAAGCACAAGACAGAATTAGTATCTTATTTTGCTATGAAGGAGGTGTTAGCATGTACTGCTGCTGTGCTCAGCCCCACGTTTCCTGCCCCTGTAGTGTTGGTTTTGGGTGAATTTGGAATTCCCCTCCTGCCAAATGAGCCACTGGCTGCACAGGCCAGTGGTCTGCTTGGCTCACCTCCCTGCTGCTGGTTTGAAGCCAAGCTTCACCAGGTGTACAAATGCACAGTTCAGCCTTAAACATCTTTGCTGTTCACTCCATACTTTTAGACATAATATTTACAAGTGCACTTGGCCTTGCAGCATAGCTTTATTCCAAATAAATGACCATACTATATATTTGCTAGGCGTTTGCAGTTTTTCTGTTCTGCAGCCAAAATTGCAGCTGTGCCCAAACTCCTGGCAAGGGAGTGTTGTAGAGCCTTTTATGGAGGCCCTGAACTCCCAGCACTGTGCTGGGCTTGCAACCAGAGCTGCACCCAGTCATTCTCTCAGCACTGGCACCCCTGCCCAAGCAATAACCAGGGAGCCCCTCGTGTGCCTCAGCTCCCATAGGTGTCCCATCCTATTGCTTCCAGTGCTCTGGGGCCTCCCAGCCCTGCAGTGCAGATGTGCTGGTGGGTGACAAGGTGGGGACAAAGCCATTAAAGAGGACACCAGAAGCCAGGCCAGCAAATGACTGTGGTGGGCACATGCTGCTGATCTCTTGCAGTCATCCAGGCACGTCCTCAGGCTCATGCTGAGTCAGGGCTTGTGTAATTCCTAGAAGCTCTAGGAAGTGTCAGTGGTTAATGAAACCCGGCAATAATGTGGTATTAGTGGGTTCTTTTTCTGGAAGTTCTCATGAAAAACAGCAGATCTCATCTGCACATTTGCGAGCGTGCACAGACCCTTTGCACGAGAATGGAGGTGTTGTTCCTGGCACTGAAGCCAAATTGCAATCCACTAAATTACAGTCTGTTTACTTAAATGCCACCTGCGGTTTCAGTAGGATCCAGCATTAATTTATTATCCTAAGCTGTTGCATGTTGTTACTGCCTGTTGTTAACAGAGTTGCCACACCTCTTCCCAGGAATGGCTGAGCTTACTTTGACCCCTGCTCTGAGCTTGTGCATCGGTTTGTGTGTGCAGAGCACTTTGGGATTTTTTTTTGGAATGGGTAGAGAAGTTTTCTAAAGAAACACTTTTTTAATTTTCTGGATGCAGGCTTGGGTGGGAGCAGTTATTCCCTGCAGAAATATTTGGCTACTACAGCTGAGATTGCTTAACAGTGGCAGTTCTCCAGGACATCTTAACTAACTAAGTGCTGCTTGCTACCATTGTATCTAGAGTCCTTGGGAAAGGACATGATCAAATGTGTTAAAAAGCATCTGTTTTCATAACTGTAGCTAAAATCCCTGGATAGCTGGGTGTAATTTTCCATTGTTATTGAACTCATGATCATGGACTGCTCTTCAAAAATAAGGAGTACTTAAAAGATGAACTGCAGGCCTGCCTCAGTGCATGGTGGCATGCTGTGCCAATGACCTGGTTTTGATGAGTGTATTCTTACTTCCTCAGCAAGCAAGAGCCAAGGGACCTTCTCCCAGCAAGAAATAAAGTGTATTTATTGGTGAGAGTCTTCAAACATGAGACAGTTGAAGTATTGGGTTTGTGTAGCAATATTTTGGTAGTGGTAGAAGCCACAGGAGTGGTTGCAAATGCCTGGCTTTGGAGGGAAGGGTGGACTATACCAATCCTTTTAGTTTCTATGAAAAGGCTTTTTGTTAGAAGCAGGGGAGTATTTGGAGGGCATTTACTACTTTCTCATTTTGGTTTGGGAAGTTCAGAGGACATCTTGAGTGCTTTGTCCTTTGCTTCTGGGAAGATCACAGTCTCCTCTCTGCCCATCATGATACAGCTGAGCAGGCTGGCAAGAGAAACTACCCAGGAACCTTCAATTCCAGCCAAGCAAAAAAAAAAGGGGGGGGGGAAGATGTAACACCTTCATTTGATAGCAGGTTTTGATAAATTTGGTTGTAAGGCAGCTTCTAGTTGATTAGGGAGATAGATTGCACAAGGCAAGAGAGAGATTTCAGTTTGTTGTGCCAAAATACGTGGGGAATTTGGGTTACAACACAGGAGGTGAAAGTCCCCACTCAAAATGCTCAGAGACACGATATGGCACATCCAGTTCACCTACAAACAGCCCAGTGCAGGTCTCTGAGATGGGTAATACAGATCATTTGCACTTCGTCCTGAGCCAGAGCAATACTTCTCTCATTCTTCAAATTCCTAAACTGTTCACCTTTCCCCACCCAGCTCTTAGCAGAGAAAACATTGCACACTCAGCAGGGGATTCTCAAAACATCAAGGTATTGTAAAGATGTGACTAGAGGTTTTTGGTGGGGAGAGAAGAGCAGCTTGATCTCACAGCGCAGACTGGCCATCCTGAAAATGGGATGTAGCACTGGGAATCTCCATTTTGACTGTTAGGGAATAGTGAAGAGTGGCAGAGGTCTTACAGAAAGAAACACAGTGTTGTGATCTCTAGTGAAGAGTGGCTGCCTATGTGTTTCTAAAGGAGGAGCTCTCCCAGTATCTTTGGATGCAAAAACTGAGCTTAAAACTGATAGAAATTACAGACACCTCTGAGGCAGGTCAAGCTGTGGGCTGCAGTTGCAGGAGACGAAAACCTGATCTGGAGTGAATGTTCTAGCTTTTTGAAGGGTGTCTCAGAAACATTTTGTAGTGCATGCAAGTGTGAAATTTGTGGAAAGGGGGAGTTACTCCACATGTTGGAGGGAGTGGGAAAAATGCAGGAAGTTCTCTTTTAAAATTCCCTTTTAAGGAGCAGTGTACATTCAGTAAAACAGTGCACAGAAACCAGCCATGACCACAAATGGACCAGAAGTTAGGTTTCTTGAGGATTCAGAGAGGGAGGCTAGTTTAATTTAATTTTGGCTAATTTAAGACATTGAATACAAAAATAAGTTTTAAAAATATTTTGAGACATTTATGAAAAAAGAGTATGTTTTTGTTAAACATAACAATGGAGAATTTGGGCTGGAAATTAAAGAGCAGTGCAAACAAAAGCAAAACATAGTGCTTGGGGTTTTTCTCTTCTTCTGTGGTCAATCTGCAGAGTGTCTTTTGTGTCTTGATTGTTATTTTCAAACCAGAGTGGCTGTGGGAGGCAACTATTCACAGCTCTGCTCGTATTTTTGGCTAGAAGAAATAGTATCCAAGGGGTAAGAGCAATAGAGGGGGGGAGCCCTGTCTCCATATTTTGTTCTTCTCCAGAGGTGTACCTATTGAACATGATCCACATTGTACCAAAGTGTGTTCAAAGTTACCCAGTTCTGGCAAGGCTGTTGGAGTAGCAGTGTCCCACACAAACAGGAAAGTCTGTGTTGAAACCTCCTGGCCCAACACATATTTCTGCCTTTAGAGCAGTGCGGGTTCAGATCCGGGCTTTCAGATGATCTTCTCCGTTGGCTTCTTGGGGTTTCCTGGGTTTGACTGCAGCTCATACACTATGGCTAACACTTGCTCTCCCCTGCTGCAGGGTTCTGGCTGGTGTGGACCATCATCATCATCCTCAGCTGCTGTTGTGTTTGCCATCACCGCCGCACCAAGCATCGCCTGCAGGCCCAGCAGCGGCAGCACGAGATCAACCTGATCGCTTACCGGGAGGCCCACAACTACTCAGCCCTGCCCTTTTATTTCCGTAGGTATCTCACACTGCTTGGCCTGGAGATCGTGGGGAGCAGGGCAGCAGTGACTTTCCTGTGTTGGGTGGAAGGAGGGAGCAGTAGCTGGACTCAGAAAGAGGCAGTGGGCAGCTCTGCTGCCTAAACATGGCAAGCAGAGAGGAGGTGCTGTATTCCAGCTGTGCTGGATGCGTTTGAACCCCCTTGAGTCTGGAGTGGAACCACACCATCTACAGCACCTTCACACCCACCCCTGAGACTGCAGTGATTTCCCAGGTGTTTTTCTGCAAAGGTTCTTAAAATTCAGTCCTCATTCAGGACTTTGTGGATGTTCCTCCTTTCCAGCCTGCACTTCCCACTGGTGGGACTGAGACATGGGAAGTGGATGCACAAAATCTGGTCACACAGACTGGGGGAAAGTGGTGTCTCAGCAGGGACTACATTGGCTCCCACCTTGTGCTGTGGTTCCCAGGCCACACTGCTGGTGAGCAGCCTGCAGACTTTGCATGAAGGAGCTGTTGCCCACGGCTCAGGGAAAGTACGATCACTTTGTGCTCTCCTTGTGTCCTGCTACTCTGTGCTAGAACAGCAAGTCTCCTTCTGACTGGAGGTACCACAGCTGAGTTTTCTCTAATAGACTGTTGAATTGCATGTATGAACTTGCTTTTCTTGTTAAACTCTGGCAGCCACCTCAGGAATCATCCCCAGCAGCCTTTTCCTCCCCAGCCCCAGGGATGTGAAATTGCATATGGAAAATTGCAGTGCTATCCTTAAATGTTTCCAGTATTTAAGTACATTCTGTCTATATAGACTATTTTGTTGCCTGTTAAGAAATAAACAAAATTTTTCATGGACTTGAAAGGCTGTAAGTACAATAAGCCAAACTCTGTTGCCAGTACCGCGAATTTATTGTGACTGCACCAGAAGAATTGAATCCAATGCTAAAACAGCAACCAAAAGCCAGGATCTCCAAGTTCTTTGTAACCCACTCATGTCTCTTCATATTTGCACAATGCTTTGTGAGATGAAATTTTTGCTCTTGAAAGTGGAAACTCAGCTGAGAAGCCAATGTTGGAGAGGGCTGGGGAGTTGTTCCCTCCAGTCAACACAGGCCATCCCTCAGTGTGGTTTATGGGCCTGTATTGGGGTACATTGTACAGGAAGCTTTGCCTGGTAAGCATAGACTTGAGAGCCAGGAGGTCAGGCTGCTGTTCCCAAATGTGTCCATGTCCTCCTCTATTGGTGCACTCCTGTGCTGTTTGCTGCTTCACTAAAACATGACATGCCTCACCTGGGACAAGTTCTGGCACCCCTTATGGAGCCCATTGTGCTGTTCAGTGGGAAGGTGCTGGTAGGTGACAAATGCCATACAGACCTGTATTAGTGACTCGTTTCCTGAGATAAGCTGCTCCTGAAATAACTTTTTTTCCTTGCCTCCCACTTCCAGGGTTTTTGCCAAACTATTTGCTACCTCCCTACGAGGAAGTGGTGAACCGCCCGCCGACCCCCCCGCCCCCGTACAGTGCCTTACATCAGCAGTGCGTCCCAGCAGGCAGCAGTAGCACAATCCCGGACACGCCCAGGACCCTGCAGCCAGCACAGAGCAGCTCTGCAGCACCCAGCAGCAATAACAGCAGTACTGACAGCCCCGGGGCCCCCGGCCGCGGGGACCCCGAGCCCTCCAGCACCGTGCTGGGCGACAGAGCCGTTGCCAAAATGCAAAGCGTCGAGCCCGGCGGTACCGGCACGGGAGCCGAGCTGGTGGAGAGGGCCGCTCCTGATAAGGATACGGAGTGCAAGGAGGAACTGCTGAAGGGTTACAGCTCGGAGAGCTTGGAGCAGGGCAGCGCCATTCCCGACGCGAAGGACAAGACGCCGGGCAGGCAGCGCCGCTTCACCGGCGACTCGGGCATAGAAGTCTGCGTATGCAACCGGGGTCATCACGACGACGACCTCAAGGAGTTCGACGGGCTCATCGACGACGCTCTGGACGGGCCCCTGGACTTCTGTGACAGCTGCAGCGGCCGTCCCCACAGGGACGAGGAGGAAGGGCTTTTCAGTGCCGCGGAGGAGCAGCACCGCGAACACAGCCACCACCACCTGCCCCGGCAGCCGGTGTGTGTACTCTTGAACACAATAAATGAGCAGGACTCTCCAAACTCTTGTACCAATAACTCCCCCAGCTAAGGCGGAAGAGTGGAAGGGAGAATCGGGGGAAAAAAACCACAAAGAAATAAAAATGGAATAAGAGGATTAAAACTTTTAACAGGAGGTAAAGGTGATACAACCTTCTTTTTTAGTTTATTTTCCTTTCTCCCCCTCCAGTATAATACGGGGACTAGTCCTCGAAGGCCCGACTTGTGGGGGACGGGTCACTCTGGGTTTTGTTAATCGTATCTTGCCCTGCTCCATGCAGCAGGGACTGATGTTTCTCAATGAGACCTTCTAACAAATGGAATTTTTCTAATGGTGATTTTGGTGATGGTTATTACGAGTTTGTTGGTTTTAGTTTTCCAAAACACTGCTTTATCTCGCAATCATTAAAACTCAGCAAATCTCACGCTGGGAGGATACCAGATCACCATAAGGCTTCAACCTCCAGGTGTCTTCCCAGAAGCGAGCAGCTTCTGACAGTGCCGGCAGTCAGTAGCCCAAGAGTTCTGGTTTGATGTACTGCTCTTGAGGCGTTGGGGATTTCTTTTCATCTTTTTTCCTTTTTTTTTTTTTTTTTTTTTGTTTTCTTTCCTGATGTTATATTTCCCTGAAGCTGATGAATACCCAAACGTATCAGCACTATAATCTCTGGTGCTTCACTGTTTAAGACAGCAGGTAGGAAATTTCCCACTTGAAGCTGGTGACTGAAGGACCAGTTTCTTCTAGGAGTGTTAGTTACCGTAAGCAGTTTGGAAAGAAAGGGTTTCCAGAAATTTGCCTTTATATGTCATTTTTAGACAAGTGTTTTCCTTCAATGCCTCCAAGAGCACAGTTAGCAGTAGAATCCAGGCAGCTGGGCTGCCTTCCAAGTACTGTGGTCTCCGAGTGACCTTTTCCCGGTGTGCTGCAAAAGGGCTTGGCTTTATTTTTGTCCTTTTTTTGCACCCCGATAGCAGCACACTGGAGTTCAGATGACAAAAGAACAGGGCTCTCCTTGGCCAGCGTGCCTTCAAGCTTCAGCGATGCATGTTGAACAAATGGAGACGAGAGCTCCGTCCATTGCGAAAGGGATGATGATTTATTGTGTAGTTGTGGAAGACCTGTGCAGTATTTTTTTTTTTAATCCAAAAGTTTGGTGCGATTCTAATAATGACCACTTAAAGAAATGAATGTCTGTTTTCTTTCTTTCTTTCCTTTTTTTTTTTTTAATTATGGTGGCAACTGGCTACTGTATAATGTCTGTGAGCGTGTGTGTGTGACTGCAATCCATGCATGCGAGTCCTACTGGTAATATGAAAACCTGCTGTAAGACTGCAAGAAAATTTACTGTAGCTTTGCTTTAATAAACAGTAGAGATTTTGTTAGTAACAACCTGAAGGAAGAAAAAAAAAAAAAAAAAGAGGAAGAGCTGAAACTAACATTCCCTAGAGTGCTCGTGTGGAAGAGAGCACAGTTCAGACTACGTAACTTGTTCTCGGGATTTCTCCCCGTCCCTTTTATAATTGTGGTCGTCCAGATCATTACAGTTATGGGGAAAAAAAACATTGAAACCTGAACTCAGACGTACTCAGATCTGATTGACTGAAAACCAAAATCAGTTTTAAATAAGGTGGAAACCAAAATATAATGCCTTTTCTGATAACTCGTCTGTGTGTATGTGTATCATTTTGTGAGCTAAGAACAAGATTTGTCTTTAGTTTGTGGATTTGTTTTGTTGTTCTGACTGGAGGTATGTGGCACTGTGCTGGCTACAGAACAAGGGAAGTGGTGCTTATTCCAGCATTTTACCTGCACATTTGTGGAGAGCACTCTTACCTTACAAGATTTGGGAGATTCTCACTCCTCTGCCTGTCACAGCTTTTCTCTTCCCTCAGAACAGCTGATGGAGACAGCTCTTCAGTTTGTGTCTTAGGGTGCTCTTAACAGTGAAGGGCTTTGATTTGGATTCAAGAGACCTCATTCCTGGATGGCTGAAGCCAGAATACCTGGAGGAGTGGTAACAGAGAGGCTGCAGGTGCCCCAGAGCCCAGCTGTCTGGGGACCGGTCACTTCCAGCTGTGTACACAGACCACATGTATCTTTTGAGAAGAGAATTAAAGATCCCCAGTGCCACCCCCAGGAATTCTGTACGTACTGGCACCTGGCTTTGTTCCTTGCACCACAGAGGAAGCTAAAAAAGCACATCAGTCTGTAGGGAATGGGGTTTACCGCTGTAAATCCTGGGGACGGCCCTGTGCCAGTGGGATACCCTTCGCCAACATTTCTGTTGGCATAAGACAAAAATCTCCCTATTTGCTTTCCTGCCATCCCACTAAGGGCAGGGGAATCCCCCACTTCTCTGAACATTGAGGTAAGTACCAGTAAGCTGAGCTGATGTTTCTGATTTTAAAAAGTGGGGAAGAAGCAGTCGTGTGTCTGTTTTATGACTCATGGAGTTTTTTCAGGCTTTCAAAGACCATAAAGAAAACAACAAGGTACAAACCATGTTCTCTTCAGCTCACAAATGCCTGAGGAGGAGCAGGATTGTCAGTGTCTCTCAGTGCTTTAGTCATTTAGACCTGCAACCAAGGGCAGCTGGTAAAGAGAGGAGGAGTGGTGCAGGGCAGGACATGGGGCACATGGGCTCCTCAGACACAGCCCAGCTGGTGCCTCTTGGGCAGGCAGAGAACTCCCAAAGCTCCAGCTTTGAAGCCGTAGAAAGGCACTTGATCCTCTCATGTACCCCTGTGTAGGAAGCCAACAGGCCCAAAGAGAGCTCTTCTCCAAATGCATGCTGTGGGTGTAAAATGCTGGAGCTGGGAAGACATGAGCAGATGTGCATCTCCAACACCAGAGCACCAAAACCCACCCATTCCAGCTCTAAGAGGTGAGTGTTTTATTGGAGTGGTGAATACCTCGTTTCAAAAGTGAGTTGCAATAATGCAGCAGGTTTGACAGCAAATTTGTGTCAATCTGCTGCTCAGTGTTTTGTTTTACAATGTGCTCTAAGTGTTGCCGCCAATGCTTCTGGAAGAGTCTTTCTGCTGGAATCCATGGCAGTGTGCAGCTGCTTGCATGGAATGTTTTTGGCCACTGAAGTTGGCTCTAAGGGTAAGGACCATCTGGGTGTCCTGGTGGGCTGGGGTTGTGTTGCCTGGGGACAGGTGAAGAGCACACAGTGTGGTGGCTCAGCAAGTGTCCCCTGGGCACAACAGGGGCTCCTGGGATGGGTGGGTGCTGCAGCATCCCCTTGGTGTTCCCAAGGGACTCTTCTGCTCTGATGTTGCAAACTCTCGTCTGGGAGCACTGGTGTGATCTTCCTGCTGCACATCGTCGCATGTTTGTACAACCCTGTGGATGGGTGTTGGCTAAGGATGGAGGAGGAGGGAATTGTGTCTTGGTGCTTGCAGGCAGCAGAGCTTTGCTTGCCTAACTGGAGGCTAAGGAAAGCTGAGGTGCAGTTAAGCTTCTGCATTACACAGTCATTAAAAGCTTCCTGGGGCTGGAAGCCTGGAGCAGCACAATCCACAGGCTCCGCTGACAGCACGAGGCTGCTCCAGTGGGCGATGAGAGCTCTGGGCTCCCCGGGCACCCCTCACCTCTCGGGGATGCGCGTCAGTGGTGAGAGCCCAGGGTGCTCGGTTCCTGCCCGGTGCAGCCCCGGCTCCCACAGCCGTATCTCCTCTGGTTCTCCGCGGGCCCTGGCGGGGTTTGTCCCACTCTGACCCGCTCCCAGCGTAGTTTGGCAGGGAGGCGGGGCACAGTCCAGCTCTGATGAGTAAACTCCCTTGGCTGTCCGGAATGAGTGGTTCTCCCCAAAGGCTGCTGCCTCCTGCGCCCCCCCACAACCTGTGCAACACATCCCAAGGCGGCTTTTCCCCCCATTTTCTTTTTTCTTTTGTTTATGTAGGAAAAGCCTGGACCAGGTGGAGAGAGGAGGCAGACAGGCAGCCCTTGGCTCAGGCAAGCCCCACAGCATCCCACAGCGGGCAGCCTGGGAAGGCTGGGATGATTTGCCTCTTTGTCAGCGCTGGTTCCCCCATCCTTGCAGCACAGATCTGTTTTTATCAGATGGGCCGGGTGCCCGCAGCGGGGCCGTCGCGACGGTGGTGCAAGCGCTGCAGTCTCTGTGCCGGGGGGTCACAGGCTGCTGCCGCCTTTCTGGGTTTGTTTTCGGCCGGCGAGCAGCTGTGTCCCGAGGTCTGTGCTTACTCAGCTCTCCTGGCACCGTGCCCGCCGCAGAGGCCGCAGGTATTCCAAGCGTCTCCTGCTCCTCCTGGGCTGCCCGTCAGTCTCTGGGGTCACCCCGTGCCTGGTGCAAAGTGAAGCCTCTCAAACTGGGAGGGTTGCTGAGCGGAGCCCTGTGGCACAGCTGGGTCAGCCGAGTGCTGGGGGGGAGGCTGTGCCCCCCAAACAATGTGCAATGGAAAGGCTCAGGCTTGCTCTGTCCAGTGCCCTCACAAGCTGCACATTTGCTTCGTGGTGTACTCAAGGAACAGTGTGGGAACAGCCACTAACGAAAAAGCTTCATTCTTTCCACCATTACCAATTCCTCTCTTTGCCTCAGGGAGACGGAGGCGGTAGTTTCCAAGCCCTTCAGCACCACTCCCTGCTGTCCTGGTTCCCCCTATACCAAGAGCCCAAGCAGCCCTCTGAAGAGGGCAGACTCAACACAGCCCAAGCCATTACAGCAGCAGGATTGTTTCAGCGGCAAAAGCCTCGGTGTTCCCAGCAGCTGCCCGTGTCCAGTCAGCTGAAACCTGGTGGCAGATGCTGAGGTTCCTCCCGGCTCTCTCGTGGGCAGGACTGCCTCATCCCCCGAGCTTTTAGGTCACTGGGCTGTCCCAAGACAGGTCTGAACAAAGCCGTTTCCAAGGTGGTGGATTTGCATGTTTTTGGTCTCAGGGCACCCTGATTTCTGCAGAGACCTTGGGAGTGGGAGGATTTTGGGGGCCACCACGGGACAGATCCAGCACTGCCCCACTGCTGGCAGCCCAGGTGAAGCCTTGTGGTGGGGCTGGGGGTTTGGGTGCAGCAGCACAGCCCTGGAGCAGCTGTCAGGACAGAAATACCAGCCGGGTGATTCAGCAGTGCCTCTGCCCACTCAGCAGCAGTGCTGGGGCTGTTTTCCAGCTCACAAGGTGCCAGGCAGCTGGTGCTGGGCACTGAATCCCCCAGCAGCATCTTCTCCTGGTGGGGACGAGGGGGCTGGGCAGGGGGCAAGACACCCTGCTGTGGGGCTGGGCTTGGGGTGCTGGGAGTTGTAGCACTTGGCTGGTGCCCAAGCCCAGGACACCACATGCCAGCCCTGGCAAATGAGGATACCCAGGTGGAGAGCAAGTGGCTGTGGCTGGAGGTGTTCTCCAGCTTAGAAACATCACTGCTTCAAAGGTCCTCATTTCTGCCTCAAGGTACTCACTGGCCCCAAGCACTTGTGTGAGTGCCTTGGCAAACAGTGAGGTGTCAGCCCCGTGTTGATTCGGGCAAGGGGGAAATTCCTTCCCTTACCACGAGCAAACTCAAATGCCTTGGCAAAGGGGGACAAAAGGGCTGGAGGTCCTGCTCACGCTCCTGGAGGCATCAGGATGCTGCAGTTACTGTTGACTGCAGGAGACTGGAGACAAGCCTGCCTGCCAGTGTGTGCTGCCCATGACAGGACCTGGGGCAGGGGAAGGACCAGGCTGACATGGAGGTACCAATCCCCAAGGAAGTCCAGAGCATCATGTTTAGCCATTTTCCCAAAGCCTGTTCTGAGTGTAGTTCCCCTTCATCCATCCAGCTGCAGTGTGTGCTAGCAGAAGTGGAGGGATTGGACAGCCAGTGGCACCCATGGTGTGATGGAAACAGGCAGGGAAGCAGGAAGGCCTGTTGGGGTTCAGCCCTTACAAGCCATCAGAAGCTCTCTGCAGCAGCAGTGGAGCTGGGCTCCTGCTGTCCTCCCTCTGTCCTGTCTCTGATGGATCACCTGCTAAAATCAGCCTGAGTATTGCCCTCAGGGCAGGTGTGTGCATGGCAGTTCTTCCTCCAGCTCCTCCCTACAACCCTGAGCCCCCAGGAGAATGGACTGGGAGGAGGGAGGATGCTCCTAATGCTGTGCCAGGCTGAAAACTCATTGCTTTCATCATCCTTGTGCCACAGGCTGACAGGACCCATTTGGCATCAGATGCCGGCATTGAAGGGGCTGCAGGAAAGCCAAGTGGTGGGGCTTTGAAAGAACTTGTACACTCTGACACACCAAACAGAAAGTTTAGTGGCAGGGAGGTTTATGTCTGTTTTCATGCCTGCTTGCAGGAGAGAGAGCAGGAGGAAGTAGAAAAGGGGGAAAATGTGGGGGTGTGTAGGGCTTGGGTGTCACACCATGCCAGGGCTCTGTGGGGCTTTCCCCTCTGCCCCAGCTGCTTTCCCTCCAGGGGCCCTGAACCTTAGCTGTGCAGCTATTTAGTTAAATATTAAGAGGTCAAGTAATAGAGAACCAGAAACCTAATTACATGCTGCCCTCCATGGCACAGTAGTTTTTGGTGAAAGCAAAGCAAACGCGGCCCCTCGCGTTATGGGAAGGTTGTGCTGCTGCTGGAGCAATGGCCAAAATCCAGGCAGACAGGGGGTGCTTGGGACAGTGTGCAGGCAGGAGCTGCCACGCTGCTGCAGAGAGGCCACAGCCTCCCAACTCAGCCCAGTGCTCACAGCAAGTTGTGGCCACCATACATCTCACACCTCCCCCTGCCCTCCATCTCCTCCCTAAAAAATAGCCAGAGCCATGCTGTGTTGGGAGCAGGTTTATCCAGACAAGCACCCATCCATGGCGTAGGCAGGGTCCTGTCCCACATACCCATGTCCCCTCCCCACCCCCCCCACTGCCCAGGATCCAGGGCTCATGCCTGTCATGAGGCCGCTCTCCAGGCCTCCCGCAGCCTGGCCTTCACCTGAAACTTCTGCACCTGCAGCACAACACCAAACTTGCCCTCCAGTGACGGCAGGGGCTGGTCCTCAGGGCACTCGAGTGTGAACCTCTGCAGCACCCAGGCCAGGAAGAGGAAGAGCTCCATCTTGGCCAGGACTTTTCCCAGGCAGACACGGATCCCAGCCCCGAAGGGGAGGTAGCTGGGTGAGGGTGAGTGGATGTGCTGGCCCCGCTCATCCAGGAAGCGGCCTGCAAGGGGAAGGGGC
Source organism: Climacteris rufus (assembly GCA_013398175.1). Lineage (NCBI taxonomy): Eukaryota > Metazoa > Chordata > Aves > Passeriformes > Climacteridae > Climacteris > Climacteris rufus. The sequence continues at coordinate 245,488 of VZRZ01001090.1, forward strand.
ACCACTGGCATCAGCAGGGATCGATCCCTTCTGCCTGAGACCTGCCTGAGTTCACCTCACATGTGTCACTCCCTCTGCAGGAGCAGAGGTTGTGTAAATGCCCCAAACAGGTGGGTGCAGGATCCAACCTCCCAGCACCAAACCTCTCCCAGGGCTCAGCCTCTCCTGCTGCACCCACCCTCCATCGCCTGACCCCGGGGAGGATGGGCATCATCCAACACACCAGGATTGAACTCCTCAGGCTTGTCCCACTCCTTCTCGTCGTGGTGCACAGACCAGAGGTTGATGATGACCCTGGCTCCCTTGGGGATGGAGTACTCCCCGATGCTGCAAGGCGGACACAGAGTGAGGCAGTTGCTCCCTCCCCCGTCTCTGCCCACGACCTGGCTGTGGCCCGTGGGGTCTCACCTGGTGTCGGCAAGGGACACGTGTGGGATGAGCAGGGGGGACACAGGCCGGATGCGCAGCACTTCACTGATGGTGGCCTCCAGGTAAGGCAACAGCAGGCGGTCGCTGAGGTGGGGGTGACGCACCAGGCCGATCTTGTGGTCCAGCTCCTCCTGGATCTTCCTCTGGACCTGGGAGAGAAGCAAGGACTGGGGTGGGAGCCCAGGGAACCGAGTGCCCTGTGCACAGTGGGGTACACCCTGCATCATCAGCATGTCCTGTCAGGTTGTGTGAGGCAGAAGTAAAATGCCCAGTGCCCACAGCCCGATCCTGCTTATTTGCACTTCTCTTTTGGCACCTGTCTTCCCCAAAGCTCCCCATGACATCCCTGGTGCTGGAGGAAGCCACCCCTCCATGGGATGCAGACCCTACCTCAGGGTAGTGCAGCAGGTAGAGCACAGCCCATTTGAGCACAGTTGTGGTGGTCTCCACACCGGCCCCAAAGATGTCCCCCACTGTCATGAGGAGGTGGTCGTCAGTCAGCTCCAGCCCTGGCTCTGGGGGGCTGCTGCTCTGGGCACTGAGCCTCACTTGCAGGAGGGCATCCATGAGGTCCTTCACGGTGTCTCCACAGAAGGCTTCCTGCCGTGGGACACGTGTGAGCCAGGCTGTCCTGGGCACAGTGCCCACCACCCCAGCTTCAGCGTCTCCCTGTCCAGGCCCTGCTGGCACCTTGTGTTCAGTGAATTTCTGCTGGAGCAGCTGGTCCCGGACCTGGAGGCACTTCTTCAGCAGGGCCAGGTCCTTGTTGGGAAATATCTGGGGGAGAAAGGCCACATTACAACAGGCTCCAGCTCAGCCCAGCCCAGCCCTGCAGGCCCCCAGGCAGTCACTTCATGCCCACCAGGCTACTGGCTCTTGTGGGACACCAGGACAGGGACCCTCCTTACTCAGGAGGGCTCCCACGGGACACATCCCAGCTCCTTCCTCTCATCTGAGGTGAGAAGGACAGGCAGTGCCCATGTCCCTGCTCACCTGCAGCCAGGGGAAGATGTCCACCAAGCTCTCCTTGGCCACAGTGTCCACGATACCCTGGCTGTACTCCAGCATGGCCTCGAACTCTGGGTCTCCACGCCGGTAGGAGGAGTTGAAGCAGAGGGAGCAGACCACGTTGGTGACGGCCCGTGTGAGCTCGGGGGCCATGTCAAGGGCCGTGTCCTGCGCGGCGCTGAGCGTCTCGCACAGGGACGCAGCCTCCCGGCAGACTGGGGTGGGGGAGAGGCAGGCCAGGGGATGATGAAGGGGTGATGATTAAGTTGAGGGGGTGAAGGGGGCAGCTGGGGCTGGAAGGAGGGGTCCCCTGCTCATTCAGGGTGTGCGGCCTGCAGAGAGCACCCCTCTGACAGGACTGGGCCCTGAGGGGGCTGGGATGGGCAGAAGGGACAGTCTGGGTGCTGGGGAGGAGCAGAGAGGATGGAGACATGCAGGGATGTCGGTGTGTGGCTCGATGCTCCTGGTGGGTGGAGCAGGGAGCTGGCTCCATGCCTCAGTTTCCCCGTCTGAAAGCAAGGGGAACCAAAGCTCAGGGTGGGAAACACATGGGGAGAGGTTTTGGTAAAGCACAGGTGACGGAAGGAGAGGGATGAAGCCCCTGCCTGGCAAACTGAGGGGATGCCGGGGGGCTTGGGCTGAGCCAGAGTCTTCCCTTGGGAATCAGGGCACGTATGAAGGAAAAGTCCAGCATGGGAGGGAGCCTGGGGCTGGTGGGAGGCACTTACTGATCCTCTCAAGGGCGAGCGAGCCCTCCCCGAACATGGAGAGGGCAGTGTGCACCAGCTTGCGCTGGAACTTCCAGAGGGGCCCGTAGCTGGCAAAGGCGATGTCCTTGCCCCCCCGGGACAGCAGGTCCGTGGTCACCTGAGGGACAGGCGGTCCCAGGGTCATCCTGCCCCGTGGGGCAGCCCCACGGGGTATGGATGATCATCTCACCCCATCCCAGGGATGGTCCAGGGGGCTGGGGGTTAGCGCAGGCAGGCAAAGCACAGGACATGAGCTTTGCTTTTCCCCTGCCATGGCCTGATAAAGAGTTTTGGGGACGGATGCTAGGGTTAGGGGCTCCAGGGTGCCCAGGGAACTTGAGGGGTGCAGGGAGCCTGGTAGTACCTGAAGCCACATCCCAGGGGGTTCCCATGCCCAGGGATGCAGCCAGCTGCAGGAATGCTTGGGATGGAGGATGCGAGCCCTGGGAACAGGGTATGGAGGGGCTGCCCTGCCCCTGGCTTGCTGCGGGCAGGATGGGGAGGAGACACGGAGCCTGCTGGGTGCCAATGCCTTTCTCAGGAGCATCCCCCACCTCACCCCACGCCACAGTGGGAAGGGGTCCCCAAAACCTGCTGCTGACTCACAGTGCGGGGCCGTCCGGCGAAGTCTTTGCCCTTCTTCAGCAGCACCTCCCTGGCGTGCCGGTAGCTGTTCACCACCACCACGTAGTGGGAGCCCATCCAGAGGGCGTAGAGGCTGCCGTAGTGTCCCTGCAGGCGCCACAGCCGCAGGTGGAGCTGGGGGTGCCCGGCCAGCTGCAGCAGGCTCCCCACCAGCGGCAGGGCCGGCAGGCTCCGTGGGCGCCCCAGGGCCGTGCCCGTGCCCGTGCCC
>VZRZ01001090.1:249552-260231 GCA_013398175.1 Climacteris rufus
GAAGGGGCTCCTGACCGAGAAGGTGACGAGCTGCGGCACCGACGTGATCGCCCTCACCAAGCAGGTGCTAAAGGGCTCCCGCAGCGCCGAGGTGAGCGGTGGGTGCCGGCGGGCAGCCGGTTACAGGGCCCGTGGGAGCCCCGTCGGTGAGGAGCGGCGCGCCGGAGCTGGGCGCGGCGCGGGGCGTGCTGGGAGCTGTAGTCCGAGGAGGGGACACATCCCCGTGTATGGGCAGGGACGGGGACAGCGGGACCGGGATGCGGGCACGGCTGGGCGGCGCCGCGGGGCTCCGGCGGTGGCAGGAGGGAGGGTGATTGCCAGCTCTCCAGGGTGACAGGTGGGAGCGGTGCCTTAGGCACTTCTATGGATGTGCACACACTGCGGTGATCCTTGCACGGGGTCACTCCCAGTGTCACCCTGCCAGGCGTCACGGGGGCCTGGGGAAACTCAGAGCTGCAGCGTCTCAGGCTGGTATGTGCGTTTGTCTTTTAGCTCCTGGGTCAAGCTGCGAGAAACATGGTGATGCAAGAAGATGCCATCTTGCACTCGGAAGATGTAAGCTGTGTTCCTCTGCTCGAGCAGCAGTGTTTCTAGGGACAGCAGGAGAAGAGGGTGGTAAGAACAGGTTGCAGACCTGCTACCAGAGCCCTGGAGTGAAATGCATGAGTTCAGGCAGTGGGGCTGGTGGCCAGAATAACTTAGGGCTTCCTCAAACCCATGTGTGCCGCTGGACTCCCAGCATCCTGCAGCCTGGCCAGCCCTCCATCTGTGCCCTCTCTGACAGAAAGCTCGAGGGACTGTGGGCTGAAACAAAGCACTTGTGTCTGTGCCTGTCACTGGAAAAGAAGAGGGAAATGAGCCACTGCTGACCGATACTGGTGGCGGCATTTTGGAGGCAGTGCAGTGATACACTGGTAGCTGTGCTGGAGGAACTCCGTGGGGCACTGGAACAGCTTGCACTGTGATTTCTATGGGCATTCATTCTTTATTTTGTTCTTCACAGAGTTTAAGAAAAATGGCCATTATAACTACTCATCTCCAGTATCAGTAAGTAGGGGACACCATGTTCTTTCTTGGGAGCTGAGTGGATCTCTCAATCCTTCTGTGTTCTCGTTAAAGACTTTGCATGAAGCCTACTCAGACTGATGCCTCCTTTTCAGTTCTGGAAGCTGAGCAGACCCTGGAGCTGGAATTTTCCAGCCCTCTTCAGGCTGTTTTGGGGTGGGAGCTGAGGTTTTTGCCTCCTGTGTGTCATGCACTGTGTTTCCTGTGAGAGTGTGTGATGCACCTGGGGCTAAGAGGGAGAAGCCAGTGCCACTGCTGTCCCTCAGGACTTAATCCAGAAACACCCTGGGCTTTTGGTCTCCTGAACCCTTGTTTAACATAACATAACACAATGCTGTGACTGAGATTTTGTTTTCCTAATGGTCTCTTTGTCTCTCCATTTCTCACCTAGGCAAGAAGCAATTCAAAAGAAGTGAGTACCAGGAAGACCTGGGGGACATGTGTTGGGGTGGAAAGGGAAAGGTGATAGAATTGGATGGGGGAAAGCAGAGTGGGAAGGCTTTTGCAACTGCCTTTCAGGCAAATGCTGGCCCCGCAGGACAGTGTTTCAGTATTGTGAAGAGATGGGATTCATACCAAAACTTCTTTTGTCTCATTGATGTGGTAGAGCCTGTGAGGCTGATTGTGAGAGGCGGTGAGGGTGGTGTGGAGCAGAGCTGTGTACAGCAGGGTGCACAAAATGGGGTTTGCCTTGTGGGGACAGCAGGGGGTCCCAGGGTTTCTCTTTGCTGTAGTGTCAGCACTAGAGCTGCTCTCGTGCCTCAGGAACAGGCAGCACAGCACAGGCTGGGGAGCAGATCTCACTGATTGTCTCCTTTTGCTTGATCCCCAGCGTGGAGCGGTCATCAAACCTTCAGGACCAACTGAGTCACCTGCTGAAATGAAGGGGAGCCGAAGGCACAAGGACATCTCGACTGGCACTGAGGGGGTGAAGTGTCCTCTCCCCTCCAGCCCCGGGGCTCAGAACTATGTCTGGATGATGCTGGATGTCAGCTGGGTTATGTGCAGTGCTGTGTTTCTGGGCACATGGCCCCTTCTCGTGTGCCTCCATCCACCCCTCTGCTCCAGGACGCTCACCCGTGCGCCTGCCCCGGCTGAAACAAACTGCCCTGAAACTTTGCTCCTCCCAACAATTCCCATGTCCACTTCCTGTGTAGCATGAGGTGCTCAGCCCACACCAGCACCCATGGCAAGGAATGCAGAGTTGAGCCATGGGGTTTAAATGCAGGTGCCTGCAGTTTGCCACTGGTCTGTGTTTAGCCACAAAGGTGGCACAGAGTGCAGTTTATTTAGGGCGTTTTAATCAGTATGAGCTGCAAGTGCCTGGGTAGGTGAGAGGTGCTTCAGTGTAGGCTGAGGTGCCAGTCCCAGCCCAGAATTTCTGAAACCAGGAATGTGGGCACACACCTCTGCCAGTGGTCTAGCTGGACATGGTTTGGCCAGCATCCTTCTTGGGAGTTATCTTATTTTCCACTCTGCCAGAGTTTGGAACATCATCCTTTTGCCAGCCCACGTGCACTGCGTTCGGCCTTCAACTGCATTCCTTTCCCTGGGCTGCTGCTCCAGCTCTTGATGAAGCAGCCTTGGCTGTGGTGTGTGTCTGTATCTGGTTGGGAGGGTATCCAAAGGCCTGGCCGGGAAGCAGGCAGGAGAGCATCATAAGCTGGTGTGCTCGGTTCTGCACTGCTCCGTTGAAGACTAGTGACCTGTTCACATCCAGGCCCAGGCTATAATTACTGTGTCTTGTTTTTGGTAAGTCACTTATCTGGAGCACTTGGAGTGCAGGGGAAGCACTTGTTTCCCTGAGTGTTCTTTTCAGCAGCTGATAGGAGCAGGCAGGCTGAGAGCCGACATTGGCCTGTCACATTCCTGTTAGAGCACTGCTGGAGTGTGGCTCCTGTGCTGCAGAGCCTTCTCCTGGGCTGGGTTTCACCATCCCTGCCAGGGCCACTGCCCTGCACCTAATGGCACACAGCTCCTGCATCCCCATGAAGGCACCACTGTTAGCCCATGGGCCATGGCAGATATTTTTTCCTTGGGTGAGGTTCTGATCCCCAGCTTTGCAAATGCACTTTGGGAATGAGAGTTTTCCCTGTGACTCTCATGCTGGGAATAAAAGCTGTCCTGAACACCACCGAAGTGCAGCAGTCTGTGCTGGATGTCATTGCTGGTGGTCCCTGTGTAGTGGGGAGATTGTTTGGGATGGTGGGTCTCTGTCCCTGGCCGCGTCCCCCATTGTGCTTCAGCCTGGAGGGCTTTGCAGAGGCAGCGTGTCCTTGTTGCAGGTGGCTTGTCCCCTCCAAGGTCCTCTCTTCTGCAGAGTCTGCAGCAGTCCTGTGGCATTAAACTTGTGTCTCCCTGCATTTGGGCCGAGCAGGGACAGGGCTGCGCCACGGATGTGCAGAGCTGTCGGGGGGCAAGCAGCAGGGTGGGTTTGGGGGTGTGGGTGCAGCAAGAACCGTGACTGAATGATGGCAGTGTGCCCACCCTGGGAGCAGGGCCAGCAGCCCTCGCTGTGCCTGTGTCCCTGGGGGCCGTGTGCCAGGGCCCTGGGCAGGCGGGAGCCGCTGTGGGGGCGGAAGCCGGGCCCGGCAGCGGGGAATGCCGGGATGGCGCAGGGTGCCGGGGAGGAGCGTGGCCCGGGCTGGGCAGAGTCCGGCCTGGGCGCTGCAGCTGGAGGCAGTAAGGCAGCCCGGGGCCTCTGCCCTGGCATCACCCTCGGGGCCAAGGGGAAGGGGGATTTATCTACAGGGGTGTTTTGGGGGCTCATCTCTCCAGAGCAGCTGGGACTGGGGATTTTTTTTTGGGTGGGGGGATGTTGTCAGGTGTTCCCAGGAGCATCCTCCTGGACTGCAAGTTTGGGGGGGTCTCTTTGGGTTCTGCTGGGGGAGAGCAAAAAGTGCTCTGGTATCTGGAGGAAAAGCAGGGTTCAGAGCCCTTGGGAAGACCTGGTGTGGTGCCCATGTCCATGCGGCCAGGCACCAGTCCCACATTCCTGTTGCAGTGGCAACTCCGTGCAGAGAGCGGATCCATCAGGAGGTGCAGGTGAGAGGTGTGGATGGGAACTGGCGGAAGGATGGGACTGCTCGGTAGGGGGTCTGAGCCCGGGCTGTGCCAGGGTTTCTGCTGCTTTAGAGGATAAAGCTTGTTTCAGGGCCCACGTGAAAATGTCAGCTGCAGTCGGCAGCTTTGCTCCTGTTGCCCACAGGGATGGGTGGCTGAGCAACCTGGTGTTTCTCCGCCCTTGTTCCCCACGCCCTTCTCGGCCGGGATGATGGTGGCTGCAGCCTGCAAACTTACTGCAAATAGGAATTGAATTCCCTCCTGCACAAACACATCTGTGTGTGTGAGCAAAGGGAGCTGGGCAGGATGGGGACAAGGGGATGCCTGTCCCCATCTTAGTTTTTAGCTGGCTCGAAAGCAGAGTGCCAGTGCTGGAGGACATCAGGACATGCACAGGCCAAGTGCAGGCCCCATGTTTTGGAGCACGGGGAGCTTCCAGGGCACAACTTGACACAGTTTAGTGGCCTCTGTCCTTCCCATCTCAGGATTACTATGGCAAAGAGCTGCAGACCTCAAAGGACCTCAAAACCGATGTGTGCATCACCTCAGCCGGGCCCCTTCCCAAGGTGGTGAGAGATGCTTTGGAGCGTGTCCATGAGGAGGTAGTGGCCAGGTAAACCCCGGGGTCTCTCCTCCACTGTGGCATCCCCATGGGCTGCAGCCTCTGGACGACCTTGCCATGGGGCACCTCTGCCCAGCTCAGCTCAGCATCCACCCAGGTACTACGGCTGCGGTCTGGTGATCCCCGAGTGCCTGTCGTCGTGCCGGATCCTGGACCTGGGCAGCGGCAGCGGCAGGGACTGCTACGTGCTGAGCCAGCTGGTTGGGGAGCAGGGCCACGTCACCGGGATAGATATGACCGAGGGCCAAGTATGGCACAGAGCTGGGGGCCCCCTCATCCTCCCAGCAGCCCTCCCGCATTGTTCCCTTCCTCCTGCCAGGTGGAGGTGGCGAAGAAGCACATTGCCTACCACATGGATAAGTTTGGCTACCGAAAACCGAACGTGGAGTTCCTCCATGGCTACATGGAGAAGCTGGGTGATGCTGGGCTGGCTGACGAGAGCTACGATATTATCGTGTATGTGCCACGCAAGGCTGTAGTGGCCCAAGGCTTGCTGCCTGGGGCTGCTTGTCAAGGCACTGTCACCCCCAGTCCTGCTGCTCCCCAGGGCTGTGGGCTGGGTCCGCATCCCAGTGGGTCACCTGCTTCAGAAGCACATGTTAGGAAAAGGGAAATCCCAAGCCAGAGTCTGGGCTATACTCTGGAAATGTACAAACTGCCCTTTTCATGGTCAAATTAGTGTTTCCAAGTCCTGTGTGAAGCAATGGGACACACAGCAGTTGGTGGATGTGCAGCAGCTGGTGGTGCTAAGCATGCAAGAGGGTGCAAGTAAGCCTTGGTCTCCTCCTCCACAGCTCCAACTGTGTGATCAACCTCACCCCTGACAAGAGGGCTGTGCTGCGGGAGGCCTTCCGTGTGCTGAAGGTGATGCTGGGCTGGTAACTGTGGCAGAAGATCAGGCTTGGGGTGGCCCTGCTGTTGCCACTGGGAAGCAGCAAATGGGATGCAGGAAGGTGGGGATGCAGGATGGGGCCTGGGGAGGACACCTCTGCACAGGGTCCCAAGCAGGGTAACATTAGGGGCTTCGCAATTCTCCTTGCCCCTTTTGTCCCTTTGCTTTTTGAGGTCTCCCTTCACTCCTTGCTGCCCTGCAGCCCGGGGGAGAGATGTACTTCAGTGATGTCTATGCCAGCCAGCGCCTGAGCGAGACCGTCCGGCAGCACCGGGTGCTGTGGGGTGCGTAGGGCTGTGGGATGGGGGTGACATGGCATGGGGTACTGGGCTTTTGTCTCCATCCCCCATGTCTGTGGTCCTGTGTCAGGAGAGTGCCTGGCAGGAGCCCTGTACTGGAGAGACCTGTACAGCATTGCTGAAGAGGTGGGGTTCAGCCCCCCACGCCTGGTCACCGCCAGCCCCATCACCATCGGCAGCAAGGAGCTGGAGGACATCATCGGTGAGGGTCCAGCCAGGGAGTGTCACAGCTCTGGGCAGCTGTGGGGAGCTGTGCTGGGATCCCAGGCTGTGCTGGATCCCAGCCCAGGTGTTCAGTGCCCATTCCACCGACCTCTCCCTTGCAGGCGACTGTCGCTTTGTTTCCGCGACGTTCCGCCTGTTCAAGGTGCCGGTTGGCAGCGGGGCCGGGCCAGGCCAGGTCATCTACAACGGTGGGATCGTGGGGCACGAGCGAGAGCTGCTGTTTGATGCCAACTTCACCTTCAAGGTGAGGGGAGGTGTGCTGGGACTCTGTGGGGAAGGGTTAAAGCTGATGAAACAGTGCTACTCAGCAGCGTGCTCTGTGATGTGGGGGGCAAGCTTTGGTGGAGAGGGTGGTGGGTGGGAGCTGAGGGGCTGTTTAAACCCAGGGGAGTGCAAATGGCTGGGAAAAGGAGATATCCATGCACTGCATTTTGGTAAAGGTAGAAGCAGGACATCCATAGTGGCTTCTCAGGAGGGATTGAAGCCAGATGCTTGTTTTTTGTGAGTGTTCCTCCAGGTTTTGGGCCATGATGTTCCCTGCTTTCATTCTCCCCCTCATCTGGCTGTGTGGCCGGAGTCCCCTGGGACACATATCCAGGACCCCAGGCCTGTGACCATTCCTCTGCCCCCAGGAAGGAGAGGTGACAGACGTGGATGCTGAGATGGCTGTGATCTTGCAGAGCTCCAGGTTTGCAAAGGAATTCCTGATCCAAGCTGGTGGGGCCAGAGACACAGCACTGCAGGGCTGCTGTTGCAAGGGAATGAAGGTTGGTAGCAGACAGCTCCATGGCTGAGTTGAGGAGTGGGGACAGGGGTGTCTTGTGCCATCAGAGTTACCCTGGGGTATCAGAGCAGCTGTGGCATGGTACCAAGACACCCACGTCCTTCTGGGCCAGGCAGGAGCCCATGGGACACCAAGGGTGGTGCCTGGTGCCTGAGTCTGAACAAATTGTACCCCAGCCCAAGTCAGAGCCGTTCAAAGGGGGGTCTGCTCTAACAGCCAGGTGTGAGAGCCCCCTGCCCCCCCAACATGTCCATGGGGACTGGTAAGGCTGACAACTGGGTTTCCCTGAGGCCTCCCAAGGGGACTCATCCTTCCCCTGAGGGGATGGCTGTGTATAGTCTGCCCCTGGGAGGTGATGGCCCATCCCCACAGCTTCTTTCTGTCCACTGCTCTCCCAGCTGCTGATGGGAGAGCAGGTTGGCCCTGGCTGCCAACCCTGACCCTGCAGCACAAGGCACTCTATCTGCTGGAAGCCTCTGTCTTCTCCTTGGTGGTCCCTCCAGGCTGTAGATGGGCCAAGAGAGGCAAGGGAGATAATGCCCTGCAGCTGTGTATCCCTGAAATACAGCCTTGTACTTGGGAAGGGGAGATTTTCTCAGGTCTCTGTCCAAGCAGGAGGCATTTCTCAGATAAAAGCAGAGCCAAAGTCCCAGACAAGCTATTGGCTTCCTCCTTGCAGCAGGGAAAAGCAGCTGGACTGAGCTGGGAGCTGCCCCTCATGTTAGATAAGGAGGGTCTGCTTGTGTTGCTCTGCTGACAGGGATTGAGCTCGGGGAAAACGACATTTTCTCAGGGTGCCTCTTGCTTCCCTCTGGCCTGATCCTGCCCTCGGTTTTTCTCTGCCCTCCAGGAGAAGATCCATGATCCCTTCCAGCTGCTGGAGCAGCTGAGAGCCTCAGGTCCTGCCTGCTGTCCTGGTGGCACCTGTGGTCCTCCAGGGAGCTGCTGAGTGGCAAGCGATGCCCCCACACCAGCAGATTCCAGAGGGGTGAGAAGATGTGGCCCCAGAGATATGACCAGAGAGCAAATACATGTCTGAGCTCAAAGGCTGTGTGCTTGTGGCTGCCACAGGGCCATGGGTGCTGTGCTTCCCTGGCAGGGCTGGTGGGGCAGGTTGTGCCTGCTGGCAGTGAGGACAGGCAGCTGTCCTGTGGGTCCCCTCGCTGTGGGGCGGGCACTGGTCACCTGGCTTGGGCACACAGACAGGGACAGTCTCTGCCTCACAGCAGCCTGTTCCAGGGGATGGGAATTGCTCTCTCTTTCCCTGTGCAGCGCCGCTGAGGTTTCTGTTTTCCTCCATGTAGCTGGAAGGCCCCGAGTCCCCTGCAGGCATCGCACCTGTGGAGTTTTGCAGGGAAATACAGCGATTCTGGAAAAGCAGAAACACATCCGGCTGCATCCCACAGCAGGCAAAGAGCGAGGTGCAAGGGCTTCGAGGTTGTGCTGGGAGGTGATGGGCTGCATTACTGCTGCCCAGCATGAATCCCACATCCCCTGCCCTACAGAGGCTTTTTGGGAAAGGCTGGGGATTGCTGAAGAGCTAAACTTAGAAATAAGACACCATTTCCACCCCTCCTCATGTGCTGATTTTCCAGGAGGGACCAAATTTCCCCTCTCTGCCCCTTAAACATCATCTTGCTGTGGCATGGGGGAATTTAAGAGGCAAACACTAAAATTTGTTCAAAAAGAAATGTGAGCCAGTGCCAAGTATGCTCTTTAGTGGCAGTAGCAGTGGCTAGGAGGGTCCAGGTGCTCAGGAGGCATTTCCAAAACACCTGGAATGAAAAGCATGAGTGGTCAGGTGACACCTGACTGTCACACAGTGATGGGAAATCCAGAAACAGGTGTGTCAGCCCAGAATGCTTCATCTGCTCAGCAAAATAGGGCAGCAATTAATTAATAATTTAGAGATTAAATTTATAAAAAATGCCCACAAATATAGTTTCCTGGAAAGTCTCCTTGCCAGCCCGTCCTTTTGGCTTTGGCTTAGACTATGAGCCTGACCTACTGGATGTACAAAAATTCATATATTGTTCGATTTAGAGCTATACTAAGATTAGAAAAAAAGAATTCTTGGTGTTGTCTAGAGTCATCAGGGCAAGTATTAGCTGGCCTCATGTAGGGGTCCCTGGCAGGCCAGCCTTGGGGATGGCTGTGACCCAGTAGGTGAGAGGAGCTCTAAAATTGCGTGGAATGACCTCACTGGTGGGACCTTGGGAAGAAGGAGCTGTTTAATCCCTCCCTCAGCCCTCGCCCTAGATTACTTACAAAGACTTCATCCAAGTTCCCAAACAGCTCATCCTGGGAGGTTTGCAGCAATTAGCTCCTGCTATCAAAGACAGCCTTCCCAGTGGGAATGGAAGAGCAGGTGGGGCAGGGGCTCCTACCTGCAAATCCCTTCATTAAAAAGAAATGAGTCCCTTCTGTGGCCTTTCAATTTGCCTGGGAAGAGCTGCACCCGCAGCGAGGTCTCCCTTCTGTGCATACAGAAAAAGGCCACAGCTTAAATGCCACTGCATTTGCATGGCACTGTTTTTTCCAAGTTCTCAGCATGTCAGGGAGGAAGCAGCTAAGAGGACTTGACTTTGATGTGGAGCATTAGAGATCCTCACCAGGCTGTGGATGTAGGGGTGTCCTGTCTGCCTGGCTGTGCTTGTACTTGCACAACCTTGAGGTTTTTAGCCCCCGATGGATGACAAGAGGAGGTCATGCAGCCCCATCCCACGCGGGGAACCCCAACATAATCTGTCCAACACCCCAGTCTGGGTGTTTTGGTCCTTGCAGAGATGGCCCAGATCCTGTTCTCCTAGTGTGAGGCTCTGCAGCATTGGTGTCCTCCCTCGGCAGGGAGGGAGGGTGCTATGCAGGCAGCAGCCAAAAGTTGTGATGGTCTGATACACCCTGAGGGGAAAGGGAAGGGGCTCCTGAGTTCTGTTCACTGTGGTTAGCAAGGAGTCACTGGCTCACCTGTCACCTCCCTGGGGGAGCAGAACTCCGTTAGGATGAGCTGAACGGGATTTGGCTACTGCCCCCAGAGCACTGTGCTTTGCTCCACACAATTGTGCTCCTGCGCAATCCTTTATTCCTCCATTTTCCAAGCACTTAAACGGAGGGGAGGCTGTTTTGCCTCCTCTAAAGGGTCTCAACCACCACAAGCCCCACTGACTGCTCCCACAGCTGTTCATCTCTGGCCGTCCAGGATGCTGAACTGCCTCCCGTGCTCTGTATCCCCCGTAACTGATGGACATGGGGCGATGACGGGGCCGGGTGTGTGGCCGGGTGTGCCCCAGCCGGGACTGCGGCACAGCAGCCGAGGCCTTGGAAGCAGCCGGGCTCTCGGGGCGGTGGGACGTGAGCACACGGTAATTTACAGGTGTTTTCCTGAATCGGAGCTGTGCATCCATGCACTGGGGGTGGGCGGAGCGGGACAGCTGGGGCGGCTTTGAACTATCCCAGTGGGAGCTGCGAGCCCCGGTCCCGCTCACGGGGCGGCTGAGCAGAGGTGAGGTGAGGGAGCAGCGCGGCCCGTCCGTATTTAGTATTTAATGGTTAATTCCGCTCTCGGGCGCGACACAACCGAGGAGATGGCGGGGCGCAGGGTGCCCAGGGGCCGCAGGGCGACGGCTCGACTTCTGATCGTCGCACGGTTCTGCAGCGACGGCGGTTCGGGGCCGAACGGGCCACGGGCACGGCCGGGAGAGCCGCCCTGCCGCAGCAGATCCCGGCGGG
>VZRZ01001093.1:0-20905 GCA_013398175.1 Climacteris rufus
CAGCAGCAGCAGCCCCAGCACAGCCTTTCCCCACCTCTCAGCAGTTTCCCCCTGGGTGCAGTTCCGGCCCGGCCGCCAGGGGCGCTGCGGGCCCGTGTGGAGGCAGAGGCTGCAGTGAGTCCCCCGCGCCTCCAGGGGCGCTGTTGGCTCTGGCGGCTCCCTGAGCCTCCCCGGGGCAATGGCGGCCTCGGGGGGAGAGAAGGTGGACAGGGTTTTGGGTTTCCCCGGCTCTCACGTGTCCGGGGCCGTATCCCTGGTGATGGCAGCAGCAGTTGAGGTTCCAGTCAGCAGCTGGGAGGTGCTGCCTCTGGGAGAGGGAGGAGGAGGGGACCCGGTTTCCCTGAGGCACCCACGCACATGGTGAGGGTCTCTCTCCCAGTGAGGGTGGATGTTGGAAAGTCGCAGTCCACGGACCGCTCTTGCAAGCCATGGCTTGCCAAAAGTAAGCAAAAGCAGACAGGAAAAGTTCAGCCAGCAGCAGCGAGTCCTCTGGGCAGAAAACTGTCCAGCTCCAAACCCCACAACCATCTCCCCTGCAGGCCGGGCAGTGACTGCCCACACCCAGCTAAGAAACTGCCAAAAACAAGTCCACTTCCACCTGGCCCACCAGAGCGATTCCAAAGCCATGCCCAGGCTCTGCCTACATCTTTTGTCTCTTAAGTGTCACCCGTTTGTTTCCTGGGCAACCCCTTCCCCTCACTGTCAGCTCCCTCCCTGTCAGCTAGGAGATGGGAGAAAAAATTCCTTGGAAAAAACCAAACCCAGAACACAAGGGTGCAAGTGTGCCCAGCTGGATGGACTCTTCAAGCAAGTGGCCATGTGGTAAGAGAGCATAACCAGCAGCAGAGTGTCTGGGGATCTGTGTGAGAGATGGGCACGAGATGTTGTGTGCTGCTGTCACAAGCTGAGTGCGAGTCTTTGCCAGGGGAAGGTATGTTTGCTTCCAGCCCTGAACTGACTGACTCAAATAACTCACAAGGAGACTGGATTCTCAGCTCTGCTTGGGGCAGGAGGAGGAACCTTCTTCCCCCTGCAATGCCCTTAGGTGACAGATGCAATGCCCTGGGGCTGGAGAAGGAGGAAGGAGCAAGTAACAGGCAAGTCCCAGGAAAGGCCGACTGTGCAAAGTCAATCCAACTCCACTCCACTGCCTTCGAACTGTGCTCCCAGAACAGGGTGTTAGTAATCGGAGACTTCTTGCTGAGAGCCCCCATCTGTCATCCAGACTGTGTCTCTAGAGAAGTCAGCCTGCTGGGAGCTTCTGTCTGTGATGTCACAAGAGGCTGCTGAGGCTGGCCAAGCCTGTGGGCTATCACCTCTTCCTGCTCTTCCACGTAGGGTTGAATGACCCTGCAGAGAGATCAGTTAGGAATATCAAAAGAGACCTTATGTCCCTGATGAGGTTCTACTCCATCTTCCTATTTAAAGAAGAGATTTTGAGATAAAGGAGGTGAGCTGAACAGGTGAGTGACTGGCTGCATGCTGGTGCCATGCCCCAGGTCTTGGCTTCTGTGATTTGGGCCATACCTTCAAGGAACTGGGTGTGCTGACAATCTATGGTCTTAGCTGCCCAAGTGGAGCACGAGTGTCATGGACAGAAAATTACCTGGACTTATCAACAGAGCCTTAACCTACACTTTAAAAAGATTCAAACTTTCAATGCTTTCCCCATTTGTAATGTCTGCTATAATTTCCTTTCTATTCTGGCTTAAACAGACTTTACATTTTGAAATTATTATAATGCCTCAGTTATTGAAACAAGCAGATATTGCACAGCTTAGACTATCTCATGTCCTGCCTGTGGGAGAAGAACAGCAAAGAGCTGCTGTGTTCATATGTCAGAGGCATGCTGCTATCATTTGCCGTCTTCATGGGACTACAGGCATGTGTGTTAGGAGACAGGATATTCCTGTAGTCACAGAGCTCCAAGCCTTGCTGTAAGCCTCACCCTGCCTCAGCTTGCTCTGCAGATGAAAACACTTCTTCCTTTAACTACTGGTGACTAAAAGGTGTCACATTCCTTGACTGGTCTTAGTCCATAGTTCAGGCTAAACACCTTCTGACTTATTCACTGTGTAGTTCTCACTGTTTTCTGTTGTGTTCCAGCTGCATCATTCTCAAAGGCTGATCCTGTAGCCTCATGGAATACTTATTGCCTGGATTGAATCTATCCAGACACTTCACCTATCTTGTTATGGATTTATTCAGAGTAAGGTTGCAGTTCAACTGCTGACTGTAAAGAGGTTGCTGTTGCACAACTTGATCCACAGAGTGCAGAGGTTGTAAATAAATAGAATGAACTGACTGACATGTTACTTAGGAAAGTACAAGCAGCATAAGTTAGGAAGGTTATGTGCAATGGGAGCAGTAGCTGTCTGTATATTGGCATTTTTTTACCCATTTGATTGGACCCTGATTTCTAGGGACCTCATCTTCCTGTGCTGTGTGAAGCTCCTGTGAAGTAAATTCAGTCAGCATCACGTCAAGCAGAAATCCATTTCTTTCCTTTAGTGACTGAGAGCCTCCTGCCCATGTTTATTCCTGCATTCACAGCACCAATTACCATCGTGTCAAAACAGGTCTGAGCTCTTGCTGACCTTCATCAGAAAAACTCAAAAACCTTTATTTTGCAGGTCTTTTCTTAAACTGACATTTTCTCACACGGAAGCAGTAATATCTTGGTGCACCTGGAAGTATTTTCTAAACAACAAGAACACTTCTATGCAAGAAAATGGTCAGATTAGTGTAAATTATAACTGAGAAGGCTGACCAGTGAAAAGTGAAACCCTGAGAAAGCAAATGGGAGTTTTGTATCCTTGGTTGTTATGAAGGTTGTGCCTTGGGATTCTACCTGTGAATCAGGGCCACACTGTGTGTCACCTGTGCAACCTCAGGGGAGGCAGATGGTCCAGCCCAGCACTCTGCTGAAGTATTTATCAGAAAGAGTCCAACAGCTGGAAACAAACGGAGTAGCAGAGGGAAAGGGTGAAGCAGAAATGGTCAGTGTGGAAGCATTTGCCTTCAGTGGGATCCCCAGGTCTCTGCCTGGTAGAGATGTTAATGGCAGTGAGAGCAGGAGACAGCCAGGAACTGGGCACAGCCCTATTGTTGCCCCTCCCGTGCCAGTTCTTGATGTCAAGAGTCCTTTCTCTCCCAGAGTGGCTCTAGTACAGGGACTGGTGATGGTTTATGAGGAGCTGTCTTCCAAGGGCACCAATACTTTACAGAGCTCTTTTAATTGGATTTTTCTTTCCTCCTCTGTACAGCTCTTTCCATCTCTCTCCTCTGTGTTTAAAGTGCCGTGTGCTCTGTGCTGTTCCAAGCTTTTCTCTTGGCGGGCAGAGAAAGGCAGGCCTGTTGTGCTGTAATAACAGTGACCCTCATCCACTGAGGGTGCCATGTGTTGTGTTTTTCAGCCAAACATATTTCTGATTGTGTGATACCTAAATCTACTACCCAATATTTCCTGTGCTTAAGTTTCAATACAAGCCATTCCAAGTTGCCTGTATTCCAAACGGAGTGTGTGATCTCTTTATTATGCCTGGCCTGGCTTGCTGGGCACAGGAATAAGCTTGGCTGTGTGTCATGATGACTGTTTGTATCGCCTGACAATAATTGGAACAGAGGTAAATAAAATCAGTGTTTTGTCTTCCCTTAGATTGGACTCATCAGCAGATGGGGAGTGCTGCCATTCTTTCTTTATTTTTGGCAAGGACCTGCATTGCTGACAGACCCCTGCTACAATGGGAAGAGGGTTCAGTGAGGTTTAGGGAAGAACTAATAACACGCCAGTTACTTCTGCAATGCTTGGAATATGGTTTAATTTGATCATTTAAAATGTATTCTTTTTATAATCTTAAAGAAACCTGCTTTATTACCTGCCTCCTGGTTTGACATCTGTGTAGCAAAATGTGAACATTTGGAATATGCAAACTGAAATCAAAGTGTAGAATTCCCTTTGAAGCTTAGTTTCTTGCTCTTTTTCCTCCTCACCTTTTAATATTCGGCCTGCTGTAATTTTATTTCTCTGAAATTTTCAGTGTAATTGAAAGAGTTTTATAGGAACAAAGCAAATATTTACATTGCACAAATGCCACTTGATGTGATTAGTTAAAAGCAATCTATTTAAAATTTAATATGCATATTAAACATGCATACACGTGCATGTACACAAGGAGAAGCCAGTGGAATAAATTCTGACTTTAGATAACCTAGAAGCTTCCAGGCTCTGAAACACAGTGTCTGGATAAAGATTTTGGACAGGCTGACCTTAAGTTTTAAGGAGCAAACCCACCTCTAATTCACTTCAGGGCAACAAACGTAAAAGACATTTACAGACTTGTGGTGCTGTCCCGTCCTTGGTGTGTGTCCTGCAAGGAACCTCCTCTGGAACCCTGGGCTGCTCTCTACAGTCTTAGGGGCCAGATGTTCACTGGCTCCTGGACCTGTGTAAGTGATTCAGCAATCATTGGATGGGCAGGAACCTGGCCTCGAGCTGTGCTGCCTGTCCCTGCCTGGGGCATGGGGGTGCCAGGACACCTCAGAGCCAGGGGGAGCAGGGATGGGGCTCTGGCTGGGTCGTGCCCAGTGTGGGATGCTTCGATGCAGTGCAAATGAGGCCAATATTCCTTGCTCAGGGCTACATCTGGAGTTCCTGTGCCGCTCAGGTATCAGCTCTTTCTATCTTCTGCAGGTCTTACATGTTCAGGAACCAGTCCAGGTACTGAAGCAAATGGGTGGCAGTCACAAGTTTCCTTTCCTGCTTTGCCTGAAGCTCGAGGAAATGTTGCTTTTATCTGTTCTCTTTTATGTCTGAGACAGAAATGAATGAGTAGGAGGGATATGAGGGAACATACAAGCTAACCCAGCCAAGTGACCTGAAAAATAGATCCTGGGCGTGGCAAAGACATTATTATCTGGAGACCAGCTGATGCTGACTGACTGTTTGAAGAGAGGGATGATGATTTTCAAGGAATTTAAATTATCCTCCCTTATTTATAAATTTTTAATGAATTTGTTTAGTATTTCATAGCAAATTTAGAAAGGGTAAGCAAGATATTTAATTTTTCATCATTCTTTAATTTCCTTGATAATTTTTGCCAATGATACTAGGGCGTGGAAAACTGTATTTAACCATTCCCAGAGGAGAGAAAATCAATGGAATTTAAATAAAAGGAACAAAACTTCTCTAGATCTGCTAAATCTCATGGTTTGTGCAAGACCTCAGCTTTTTGATGGCTACAGTACTACAGCTCCTACACTTTCCTCTCTCTGTGGTCCAAGAGGTGGTGAAGCTGCAGCACCAAAAAGCACTTTGAGGGTGCAGCCCTGACTGCACCTCACTCCTGTGCTTCAGGGACATTGGAAACACAGCAATTGCACCTCGTGCAGTAATTGCACCTCAAGGTCTTATGTCACCCATAAAACACCTTGACCTGGAAGGAAGGGAGGCAGGTGGTGAGTCAGATAAGCTTCAACAGGTGACCAACAGCTGACATTGATGCTTTCTGTGAAATCTCCTCACTTCATTATTTCGGACTACTTGCAGCAGGGGTGTCCCAAGATTTGTTTTGTGCCAGCTGTGGTGGTGTGGGGAGAGACTTTGCCTGAGCACTGCTTCAGAGCTGTGGTGTGCATCGCCCTTGAGAGCCTTTGAGCGGGGTAGTTTGAAAATGGAGCTGGATTCCTCCATGTGTTCTCCTCAGAAGGACATTGAAATGTCAAAGAGAATCTTCTTGTGGTTTTGACCTAAAGGTAACTCTTTGGTTGGTCAGTTCTCTTTTGGATGGTGGATGGTTAGGTTCCTGCACAATGTGATTGTTATGAGGGGCCTGACACTGGAGATGCTCAGATGATGCACCATCTTCCAAAGGCATCCACAGGGCTTACTTGTATGTGGGAAGTTTCACAGGCATTGAAGTGTGAGCAATGTTGAATTCCAGCCTGTGTTGTTCTGCACTGAGTTTTGACTGTGCTGCTGTTCAGCAGTTTCTGAACACCTGTATCCCTCTGCCCCGTGTGCCACAGGCAGACAACCTGTTGCAAATGTGATCCAGCAGGGAAATAGACATTTTTCTCATGGTTTTCACAATATTCCTAACACTTTCATAACAATTTAATATGGCTTCTGGAGAACTGAAGGGTCAAGATTCACCAAACCCGATCTGTCAATTAGAGGAGGCAATAACATTTCATATACATTATAAAGCCTGTTGCAGTAAATGGCTGGATTAAAAGAGTATCTTAACAAAATCGTGGAGCACAGAGAAGGAGCCATGTAGTGTTTTTGTACTGGATGCCTCTTTTTCTTATGATCCTCTTTTAATGTGGCTTTGAAAATTGCCCAGCAGTACAGTATTATTTAGCTTTGCTTTAAATGTTAAGACACATTTTCTTTTTTTCAACCTAAAGGAGACCTTTATATGGAATATAAAAATCACAATATCACAAGTAAAGGACCATTAACTAAGTGTAATGCTGGGGGGGAAGTATGCTTTGAACATTGTTTCCATTATTCAGAATACATAAAGTTTCAGCCCAAATAGAAATGAAAGGCTATTGAGGAAACTTTGCAAATACCTGAAATTCTAACTTTTACTTTGCTCTTGTTAACTATGTATGATTAAGGAAGAAAGGAAAATTGTTAAGAGGCTGTGTGATATAACCATGACCCTGTCTTGACTATTGGCATGCGCAGAAGTTCATCAGTAGCCACAAAATTCCCTGAACTTTTAAAATGTTTTTCTTTGATACATCAAACTAAAAGGAATAACACATTCTTGAAAGCACAAGAAAATTTTGTATATTTGACCAATATTAATCACATATGGGGCTGTATTTCTGCCTGATGATGAAATGATGCAATTCTGTCTCATGGAAAATAGTTTCTTACCACTGTGGGATTGTTAGATTTTACAAATTTCATGCTGTTTTTGATTGATTTGGAAGGTAAGGGAATTATAGAGATTTAAAGTGTAGCTTTAGGCTTCATAGTGCTGATTGTTCAATAACTGTTTCCTAGGGGCTTTATTGTATCCATTTTTAGATAGTATACTGGCCGACTTTTGAACATTTTCCTTCTTTGGTGGTGTTGCTGGGCTGTCTGCCCTTTGTTCTAACCAAATCTTACCCAGAGCATTAGGCAGCAGGCTCACTTCATCAAATTTGCTGGAGATATGATGTTTTACTTTACTTTTGGGATTGTTCAGTGCTCAGCCATCAGATAAGAGCCATTAGAAGATGTTGTTGGAACCTTAGACATTTGTTCTTATTCATGAATGTGTATGTGCAGGGCTAGTTTTATGAAAATTCCACCTAATTTAAGGTGGAATAATAAATTTAACTGGATGTCCACAAACTACAGCAAACCAGCATTTGGGTACAGCATTCCAGCACATTCTGCCACCAGTTTTGTAGAGAGGGAATGCTAATATTTGTTCTTTCCTTACCCTTTCTAGAGAGCAGATGTTTGTGCTTTCTCACAAGACTGTTGTTTTTAGTAGCTATCTATTTCTTTCTACTGTGACAGTTTAAAGAAAAGAAAAAGTGCAGAGGAGAATGATTATTGATTTCAATTCTTGCCACTGCTTTGTATTGACAGAGTAGAAAATACAATAAAAGAGGTGGAGGTGAGGAATCAGACACGGCTTTTGTAATTGCCTACTCTCATCAGAAAGATTCTTACTCTGACCTAAAGTATTCTTAATCTTTCTTTACAATGTATGGATGTTGCTCACTTAACTGGATTCCAGCTGAAGCAGAATTCTCTAATTAGGGAGGAATAGTGGGGGAATTAACCATTATCTCCAGTTTTGAATTTTCAGGCAGCCTGTATTAGCACTGATGCTTCTACCAGTTGATCCTTAAATATAAAATAATATAACCAGAGATTACTGTTGAAAACTATTTTCAATAGTCTAATGGCTTTTTAATTTTTCAAATAGCTTACATTCATCAGCAAGGGGCAAGGGTAATCAAATTGACTTAATCAACTCAGTTATTTTGTCCCTCTTAGCTAATGACAGGCTGTGATGTGATATTAAACCAATGGGGAATCTGGGATTTTACAATTTTTTTGGATAATCTTGTAAACAGTAGCCTATGCAGTCAGTGAGTTGAGGTTGTGGGAGTCTCTGGCAAGGAAGAAAAGGGCCTTATAGGACTGAAAATAAATGCGTAGAGAGATGGTTTGGTGGTTTGTCAGTGCTTTGAGTGATTCTTGGTTATTTTTCTTTTTTGTACTCTTGAAAGTTCATCTGTGTAAGGGAGCTACTGAGCAGGGTATGAATTCTTGGTGTTTTATCTCTGCGGTGCTTGGGTCCTTTATGCTGTGCAGGTGCTTTGAGGACAAGATACAAGGGAGCTGATTTCCTCAAAGGTGTCACAGCTGTGATGGGTACAGGGGGATAAGTGTGAGCTTTATGATTGTCTAGCAGCTCTCTTATTGTGAAACCAGGAGGATGTGCTTCACACATGGGTCAAAGGGGGAAGCCTCTAACTTCCCCAGACTCCCTTTCCCTGCTAAAACATCCCACAACTCACTCTGACCTCCCTTCCCCATGCAGACAAGCTCTGTATGTCAACCTTTCCCCAGTGCAAGACTGAACTCTCCAGCACAGTAACATGCACACATTTCAGCCTTTAATTGAAAATATGTAGGGCCTGGGTGTACCTGGAAGAAAGATGCTTGTGGAAAAGTTCAGGACCCACCTGGGTGAGGGACTGGAGCTCTGTGTCCAAGGCCAGGGACTGTGCACTGACACACTCGAGAGGAGGAGCAGGAGCTGCTCACAGCCAGGTGCCTCCTCTCAGCTCATGGCCAGTGCTTTATGTCCCCCTAACCTGTGAGGAGGAGGCTGACCTGTCTGTGCCAGTGCAGTGTTTTGCTTGCCCATCAGACCAGCCTGACACTTTGCTGCATATTTGCCTGAAACAGAGGTTTGGGTCATGCTGTCAGGTGTGTGACGTGGTGGTGTTACATGGATGTTCCCCTGGTTACAGATACAACAGATATTAGTGCTTCAACAGCTCCAGGCTACTTCTCTGCCAAAGCTGTACTTCATGGGACAAGCTCTAAAATGAAGGCTCAGGTTGAACTCAGGGCATCATAAAATGGAGGGCTTATAAAGGAGGCCATCAAGAAGAGTTTCTACCTGTAGTTTGTGTACCTGTAAGTTCTTCAAACCAACCTGGATAGCAGATCAGTCCATGTAGCTGTTCATATCTACAGCATCAGGCAGCACACTGGGCAGGAAGTTTCCCACAGGTCTCACAAACTTAGTTGATTTTATCAGTTGATTATATAGAGCTTTTAATAACTCTATAGGAAATAATTGTCAGCTGTCTGATCTGGGTGACAGAACTGGAAAATAAATTTAAACAACTCTAGCTATGTGATTACGTGCTTCAAGTCTGGGCATATTCTGCTTTGAATAGTCTTCTGAATCTTAGCACTTCTGGAATCCTGTTGTTGGAATAGTGCACCAACACTAATAAATTAATGTCTTTGTAAATCAGAGATATACAAGTCTGGCTACTGGAAATACAATGAGTTTATATGTAGAATGTCTATGGTAGGTATGTAATGTCTGTATGGCCATAGCACAGACTGGAAGATATTAGCAAACAAGGCAGTGGTCAATAAATATTGATTCTTTTGCAAGTCCTAATGTATGAAATTAGAAGAGTTAACACAAACAGAGATGACTGTGCTGAAGGATAGTCGATGTGCTTGTTAGGATCTGAACTCAGATGCCCTTTGCTCTATTACTAAGCCTGGGATAAATCCTTTTCCTGTGGTACTCCATGGTTAAATAACATCAGTCAGTCAATTCTAGAGTTGCAAAATTAACTCTCTTCTGTGTTTTGGCTTTGTGTCAGCTTTCACAGTAATGCACAGCAGAAACATCAGTAGACTGTGAGTAAAACGCTTTGTTCCCCTCAGGTGTCTGGTACTGGCCCAGGGTTACCTGTGTGCCACAGGGGTGTTATGGAAAGGCCAGGTTGGGTCCCTGGAGCAGGGATCCACCTTAGTGCAATGATGGTGCAAGTCAGCCCAGAGGAGACACAACATTGGCTCTGTGCTACCACTCCCCTGGCTCAGAAGCTGACGTGTTTTGTGCTGGCTCTGGGATCTCTCCAGGGCTCTGTGATGTGCATGTTCCAGGGCTGCACTCCTGTATTGCTGGAGGCTGTGTCTTCAAGGTACTGACATACTAGGAGACAGATGTATTCCAATTAGTTAAACTTTCCATGAAATTGAGTTTCCATGGAAAAACACTCCATTTCATTGAAGTGCAGTGCATAAAGGTTAACAATTTAAGAGCATCTTTTCATTTTCTGAAAGAAAAGCGATTGACTAGTACACTTTGTTTTTCATCCAGAAATCCCAGTTTTCTGAAATGAGTTTGCATGTGAGTGAAGATTGCTCCAGTCCACCTCCTGAGTCAGGTTATGATTTGCTCATAGAGATTCTAGAATCCCTTATTTGGAATGTCTCATCCATGGGAATACACACTACAATCTGTGCCAGATCAAGCTTATATACTGTCAATGGTTTAGGGAAGATGGTAATGAAATAAAAGGATAGTGAAGAACCTCTGTTGCTCCAGTTTGGACATAAAGATGATGATACTCTCACCCTCTTTGATTTTAATTTTGTTTGAACACAAGAAACTTGAAGCTGTCATGTAACAGGTTTATTCTGGCCACGGGCTGTAAGTTGCTGCTGGTTGCTGTGCTGTTCACACACCTGTGACACAGCCCAGAGAAACCTGAACGTGCCCTGGGCTGGGCTGTGCAGGGACCAGGAGATTCCTGTGCAACAGGCAGCTCCTCATCTAGTCAGGGTTTGGCTATTTCAGAATGGGTCAGCAGCAACTGAAGCTTTGACTTTCCATCTGCACGTTTGTTGCCTACTGAAGAATAAAGGACCAGAGCAATGTGACTTCTTGGTTTTTATTCTGGACAACAGATACTAATAATTCCTTGGAAAGCATAAGTCTGATTTTCCAGCTCTTTAAATTGGAATGTCATTGGAATGTAAATGAAAATGTCATGAAAACAAGAAGCATTGAAATTTTCTGCAGAGTGGGAATACTGAAAATTGCTTCTGCAAATAATTGGATTCTTTTAACAAATGTATCCAGACTTTCACCAGATTTCTTGAGTGCTTAAAACCCTGAAGGCTGAGAGTTCTGGAATCAGGTTTGCCTACTGCTAAAAGGCTTCTGAGGAGCTGGAGATTTTTAGAAGCACTGAAGTTTCTGTAAATTCAAGGCAGTTTGCCTGGTGATTTACCAAGCTGGCAGGGAGCCTTGTAGACTTGGCTTGTGAGTTTGTTAGTGGTGAGTTTAGGACTTGGGGTTTCTTGATCTCCAGGTTTCCACAGCCTGCTGGGATGATTGCAGCAGAGCTATGAGGAAATGAAGTAATTTTCCAATGGAAACCTGCCTGGTTTTCATCAGAATTTTAGCCAAATTAATAAACTAAGATGTTTTGATGAATTTGATTTTAGTTTTTTTTTTCCTAATGGAAAATATTCCACTGAAAATTTTCAGAGTGGCCACAAGAACCTGTGCATCTTGTTATAGCTTCAATGATGGTTGCTGGTTGTTTCAATTTATTTGCTTAAGTTGATCTGGATAACACAGACATCACGCCTGCCATCCTCAAACACAATAGAAAAATCTTTTACAAAAATCCATAGTGTAGTTTAGGCAATGACTTGTTAGTGCCAGTGAGAAGACACATGCAGTAAGCTGTTTTATGTGAGTGGTTTATTAGCTTTGACTCTTTGTTAAGTTCATAAATGCAAGGAGATTAAAAAAATCTGTACAAATTCATGTGTTCCATGAAACTTCTCTACAATGAAGGTTGTCTGTTCTTGCCTTAGTAGGAGTACTGGTTTCGCAGTGATGGACAGGAAAATGATATAAAAAGTGTTTTTTCTCATTCACGTTCTGCTGCTTATACAAATTATCTATTTTAATTCTTGCTTGCAGGTACAGAAGCACTGATTGTGCAGTTTAAATGATGCCTACAAGTCGTGCTTGTCTTGAGGAGGGAAATCTTATTGGAAGGGATTTGGGAAAGACAAAGAGAGAGAGAACAAAGCTCTAGACAAGAACAGTGGCTGACTGCTCTGCACAGGCCTGCCACATCTAGTAAGGGCACAAAACCAGGAATTGAGGTCCTTGGATTTATGCCTGGGCAGATACTTTGGTCAGAGCTGCCGGGAATGGAGTCTGAAATGGCTCTGAGACAGCAGCAGCAGCTGCAGAAAATGTGGCCTGGGGAGAAAATGGAAAGCAAAACATGCAGGTGTGTGGAGTTGAAAGAATTTTGCCCTGAAAACTCAGTAACAATTCCACCAGTGCTGTACAAGCCAGCCAGGATTCCAGCCCTGTCTAGACTCTGGAGAAAAACAACACACAAAAAAATGCCATAAAATTTTTTATCATAGGGATGTGTTGCTGAGTACCCACCGTGCTCAAATGTGTTCAGTAAGAAGGAGCATTTTCACATCTTTTCAGGGACAGTTACTCTTTGTTCTGGAGCAAGCAGCCCTGCAGAGTCTTAAATACAACAGCATTGTACCTGTGCAGTGAGGACTGCAATTGCCATAGAGCTCTGGAAGCTTCTCACAAATTTTGGCAAAGCTTTAGTGTCACTTGAAGGAATTTCACTGTGTGAAATCAAACACGTCAGACCAACACTTCAGAAAGTTTGGTTTCAGATGCTGGTGGAATTTCACATGCAAGTTATGTGTCAGGTGCTGCTTGAGGTTTTAGATGCAATTGACTGGGGATGGGGGCATAAGGAGGATAAGGTGGATTTGGTGTGGTCACTGATGACTGAAGATCCCTGCTGGGTGGGAGTAGCAGACCTCAGTGCTGAGTTACCCTGCTCAGAGCCCCAGGCAGAGCAGAGATGTCTCACTTTGCTTGCTCATTATTTACACAGCTCTTGTGTCTCAGAGCCACGTGACTTGCGCTCCAGTGACTGAATTTTCTGCTCTCTATCCCGTGGCACATGGAAAGAATCATCCTTAAGTGGTTTGATCTGGTCCTGAGAATATCCCTGGGTGGTGAATGAGTTTGCAAGTAGTGTCTGAGGAATGTGCTGCAGCTGGGCTGAGTTATTACATCTTTGTTGACTTGCAACCTGAAATCTATATCCCACCGAGTCTTGCTGTGTAGCCATCATCTCTTTACCTTGGGATTATTGATTGCATTAAAATGTTCACTTTGTACTGCACACAGACATAGGGTGCTGATTACTTTTGTTCATGTTACCACTTGGGAAGGTTATTTATGTGGGACCATTTCCAACATCGGTGCCAATCTGGAAAGCAGAATGTTTTATCTTTATTTATTGAAAATCTTTGTACAAATAAGTTGCTTACTGAGAGAAAATACTAATTCAGGGGAACATCTTGCTGTCTTTATTTACTTCATTTGTTTTGGTGCATCATCTTCAAATTAAGAAATCATCAAACTTAAATGGGTTTCATCTTTTGTTACTTATGCAAAGTCTTGTGTTCCTAATAAGAGATCACCCAGTCTAGATTTGTGGCAGAACATTTTTAGTCATAGTAAATGTGTTTGCAGTGTTGTGCTGTCACATATGTAGGTGTGGATATAATTTTATGTATACAAAACACATTCCATGCTTATTCCTTTAAGTTTTCCTTTTGTGTTTTCAAATCACAGAAACAAGTTCCCTTGCCATGCAGATTGTTCCCCTCTTTGGACTGTCAGTAAAACATGGACTTCACCATGTAATTATATCACCAGGACTTTGATTTTTGAATTGCCATATCAGACCTAGGACTACCCTGTTTTATCACTTCACACAAGGTTTTGGCATTCATACTCAAAGCCTTTTTCCTTCACACCAAGCTGTTTCATCCAACAGAGCTTCCTGGAGTTTCCTCTAGGAACCAGTTTGGCACATGCTGCCTGTTACCACAGACCACAGGGCCAGAGACTGAGGAGTGCTCCCTGTAAACACAACTATTGTGAAGTTCTGCCTCTACAGTTCTTGGAGAAATATCTACAGTGAGATCCTGCCTGGCACCAGTGCAGCTCCCAGAGCTCTTTATCTGCTCCCACAGCAGCTGGTGCACGTGGGATGGCAGCGAGTCCCTGGCTGGGCAGCTGCTGTCACTCCTGCCTGTCACTCCTTCGGCGTGCCTGCTGCTCTTGCTGTGCTGCAAGGAGCCAGAACTGCACCGCTGTGAAATGAAAACTGCTTCATTGCAACCCTCAGAGTTTTAAGTTAGCTCTTGGCTGTCTTTTCCCCAACATTGCTGAAAGAATTCTTGGGGAGGAAATAAATAATTTGGTTTATTTTCAACTGATTTCCCACCTCAGCCTCTAAGCTTAAGTAAATGTGCATGCATGTTTCTGCAGTGCAATACAATCTGAATTAAGGAATTAAAGCATTTCACTTACGCAGTGACAAACTGAACGAAATGTCCTTTTAAAAATAGGTGAGTATGGTTCACAGACTCCAATCTGATTTTTTTTTTTTTGGTTGGTTGGTTGGTTGTTTGGGGGTTTTTTGAGTGGGACAGAGTTCCTAATAAGCCTCCCACACTTAATTTGCAGAGGCATAACTTTCATTTTTTGTTTTCAATTACAAAGCAAAATTTGTTTCCAAATCCTGTTTTTAATTCAGGGCACAGAACATCAGAAACATGGAGTTTACTCAGGCTTGGAACCATTTATGCTGTTTGCATTCTTATTGTAACCAATATTTTCATTGGAAATTAATTTCTTAACCAACTGGAACACAAATACCAGAGAGTGTTTTATTTTAGGTTTGTAATGGTGGCAAGACAGAAGACAGGAGCACAAAACCAGAGCAGCTTCATCTTGATACTATGCATAACAGAATCCATTAAGTGAGTCTCAGGAGTCAGGCTCAAGGACCTCTTGATTAAGAATTAAATTACAGGTATGATTTACTAAATTTGTGCTTGGGGAAAGAAGGATTTTGATGATGATGTGATTGGTAAACTACACATTTCCTCAGCAACATATTAAAGGTAATGGGAATAGCATAACCACACATGCAAAATACTTCACAAACCTTAGGAAATAAGTTGTCTTGTAAACTAAACCACAGAACCAAAAATCTGTGTCAGTAACTTCTTCTCTGAAGTAAACCCAAGGGGAGAGTAAAGCTGGTCCCCACTCTGCTCAGACTGAACTTTCTTCTGCTCTTAAGGAAGATGCAGTCAGAGGGGCTGTGGCATCAGCTCCTTTATCTGATCGGGTATGATAATTTTCATATTATGGTTTTAAAGCATTTAAATGTAGAAGCACTTGAAAGCTTTGTTTCCAATGGTTAGGTATTTTTATTAGGCTGAACTAATTTTAAATTTCATTCAAAATTTCTTGAAATTATATTTGTAATAATATCTTCTTGTTCTTTGTGTGTGAGTTTGGCATAGTAGGATCCTTAACCACGCTTTGGGCTTCAGGATGCACTTTCATACAAATAATGCACTGCAACAGGGTTTGGAAGGAGAAGTAGCTGTTGCTGTGTGTGGCTCACAGTGCTCAGCCAACAGGGATATGGCAGCACTGCTGCTTCATGGGATGCAAACTGATGTGTGGGACATCAGAAAAATCCACATCAGTCCACGCTGCTGTAAATTGACAGGGGCCTTTGTCCAGCCCAACATGCAAAGTCTGTGCTCTGCCCTTGTTTGGCTGTCTTCAGCTTCCAAGTTAGAACAGTGTTTTGTGCAAGCTCAAGTCGTTGGGTATTTCTCTTCCATGGATGGGGGTATTTAGGAATTCAGTATATGTGAGTAGGAGGAAGGAGACAGGAATGGTCAGTCAAGTTTTTGAGATTACATCAGTTACTCTGATCCAGTAGAGGCTTTTTGCTTGCAGTTCCAAGGGGTCCTGCAACTGCCAGGATTTGAGGGAATGGGTAACAATTGCTCCCATTCCGTCCATCTGTTGTATTTCATTGGGATGAACAATTGCCTTGTTTTTCTAAAACCTTTCATTGACAGTCACTGCATCTTTGGAGCCTTTGACCAAGAGCAGCAGAGCTTTGAATGCAGAAAATTTTCCATAGTGGGGAAAAAGGGCCTGATTTACCTCCAGCCCATGCTTGGGCTCCCTCACCTGCAGACCCAGGATTCATTATGGAGAGAACAATCAGTTTTATCACTTTTATCAGTTTTATCAAGAGCAGAGAAACATGAAAGGCTGCTTTCTTCTAATATGCAACAAAGCACATAATTATAATAAATAAAATAGCTTTAACCATAAGGTCTTGCTGGTATTGTTTTAAAAGCCATGAAGGGATTTTGGAGGATCTAAGATCTAATCTGTTTGTATTTCATGAAGGCATTACCTAAAAAGCCACGTGAGAAAATATTATTTAAACTAGAAATTGGTACAAGGAACCAGCTAGAAAACACCCCATTTTGTGATGTTGGGAGGTGTTGGGCTGGGGGGTCATTAAGTTGGAATACTCTCCAAAGCAGTGAGTGGCTAACTAATCCCAGCAGGACTGGCTTGGAAGTCCCTCACATTACTGACATTACTGACAATGCAATGGTTGGGAGAAAATAGGGACAGACCAGAACAGTGCACTGGGAGCAGAGCCTGGTCTTAGGGGCTGAAATAATACCAGCATAAAACTCACATGAGCCGTAAGGGGCTAGTAATAAGGATTTAATTTTTAAGGTGGGTTTTGTAATTTGGAAGTATCTGAAGAGAAACATCAGAGCAATTCTACTGTACAGCAAATAATTGCTGGTTTAGCCATGGTGTTTATTCTGCTGTTGTGTGAAGCAGGAGTGAGTGTGTCTGGAATCCTGTGCACAAGTCAGGTCAACTGTACTCAAGAAAAATGAAATAATATGGGAGCAACTACAGGGAATACAGAGGAGTTTGGAGTGAAGCTGGAAGGCTGGCCTTGTTCTGCTGTGCAGAATGAGCACTGAGGCAGGGTGTGATTGTGTCTCTGATGCACCAGGGGAAAGGGTGAACAAGGAGGGCAATGCTTAGGAAATGCTTCGTTTAGGAAAATGTTTTTAGCATTTAGGGCAATTTCTAGTAGAATTTTTGGAACAGTTTGCTGGTAGAGTCAATGGCCAATATGTGCCTTTAACATATGGGTGTTGTTTAGGAAACTGTAAGGTACAGTTGTGTGTTTCCATGCTGATGGATCTCAGGGACCCAGGAGAACACTCTTCTTCCTTCTGTATTAATAAATTGAAGTTTGCCTGGTCTTGTGGAGACTTTTTGTGAATGAGTGTGTGTCTGTGCATGTACAATTGCAAGGATGTACTTTTTTTTTTTTTTTCCAGGTGTAAATATTTTAATTTCAAGGCTTAAAGTTAGTTGCAAGTATGCTGCTACAGGGATTTAGAATATTTCATGTTTAAGCCATGGCTATAATGAAACTTCTTTTTCATTCTGCTCCACAGCATTGATACTGAGACCTAGCAGCTGTGGGAAACAGCAGCTAAAGAGCACTAATAAAGACTCAGAGTGCTTTCAATAAAGTTGTGCTGAAATGAACAAATTAACTGTTAACGGAAAAAGACAATATTGTCCTTGAGGAAATGTGCTGACACCAAGATAACACTGAGTAGTTCAGTAGTCTTTTGATTTGGAGGAAACTCTGAAATATGAGTTTGGTTCAGTAACATTTGTGTCTGGTGTGACAGAAGGAATAGCACAAAAATGTCATCCCCTTAGAAAACAACAACAGAAAAATCCAGTGAAGGAAAATGCACACAGGAAAAGCAGGAGAAAGCCTGAGCAGGTGGTTCCTGCTGGTGCTTGCCTCAGCTGCAGGGCACGAGGGCAGAGCTGTTTGCAGCCTGTCCATCCTGGAGGGCACATGCAGTGAGGAGAAGCCTCAGTCACCTTCAGTTTTACTGCTTGTTTTAAAATACTAAATATTTTTCCCTTGTGAAAGTGCCATCATGAGGTAAAAGAGCCCCTGCTGCTCTCCAAAGGCACTCTCCAGTGCAGGAGGGGTTACGCTTGGGGCAGAACCAGGACTCTGAGCCATGCTTATGGTGCTAGCAGAAGAAAAACTCTTCAAGGATTGTTTCTTTCTTGTGCTTTGAGTTTTGGGGGGTTTGTTGTTTATCTTATGAAAGATGAAACATTTGCAAGTTGTCAGAGAACACATCCTCACAGTTTTGATTTCTGAGTCCATTTGGTATAGGAATGTTATCAGAGACCTTAAAATTTCTGGTGGATTGGGAGTTTTTCCTCAGGTTTTAAGCAAAATAGATTTTTCATGAGTTTCTGGGTACTAACAGTGTTGATGTTTCCCCTTTATAAACCCCTGAAATTACTAATTTCAGAAGCATGGAACTCTTTGGGATGAAAATGGTGGGTAGGGAGATGGTGGCAAGGGCTTTTGTCAGCACAAGTAGCAGTGCAGCCCTTGTCTCCCTTTGGTAGGTGGCTTAGTTGTGCAAATCCTCCATTTACAAACTCCTTTAGCTGAACAGTTTTGGATCCATGGATTCTGGGGTTTTACCTTCACAATTTACAGCTCTTTATGTTGGATTGTTGCATCAGCTGAAGGGTGTTTGTGCTGCGTGTGCCATTGATGCCTTTTTGGGACTACCTAAAAACAGATGCCAGACAAAATTAAGAAAATAAAAAGCAGTTATATTTACTGAAAGGCCTACAGGTAAATTTAGGGCAGACAAAGCTCCCCCAGGGGCTTCACCCAAAATGGACGACGGGTCACAGGTTTTAATACTTTTATAAGTTTGGTCCATTTGCATATTGGGGTTTAATCTTCCAATTACAGCTTCAGGTAATGAAGTCATTTTCCCCCAGTTTCCTCCACCCCATCCCACTTTTGATTACATTTCTCGGGGCCTGAGACAATGAAATGTGTCCTTGATTCCCAGGCCTAGAGAGGAATTGTTTTGCCTGATCAAAATGGAAAAACAGCAGCTAACACCCTGTATGGAGTTTAGAGTTATACACTGAAGAATTACAGGATCACAAATACATGAAAAATATAAAAGTGAAAATCCTGAGGCATCACAAAGTCTCGCTCTGGGCCAGCAGGACGGCTGCTGGGGAGGCCCCTGCTCACACAGAGCCTGTGGCTCTTCTGCCTTGGAGAGCAGAGAAGAGGCTTCATTTGCAGGGTCTGTTTAGCATTGTCCATGAATACTAAATCCTATTCTTTAACAGACAAGAAGAGAAAGGGGGAAAAGAAGGAAACAAAAGGACAAGCAGCTCACATTGGTCCTGCGCCATTTTCTGGTTTTCTTTCTATTTTTTTTTCCACAGCCCATAACTTGAGGTCATTTTGGGATTAATTGAAGCTAATATCTTCACTTCAAAGCAGCACAAGATCAAGCCAAATGTACATGCATAGCAATTAAAGACTTGGCAAGGTAATATGGATTGGCTTCTACAGCAGCAGCTTCCTCCCTGTGCTGTTCCACTTGTTCAGGCCTTTGATGTGCTTCAGAGCACAACTAGCTGGGCCTGGGCTTAAACAAAGGAGCATTTTAGCACTCCATTCTGCAGAGAGTGACTGTTGTGCTATAGTTAATAATTTTAACTGTCTGTAAAATTGGAGAGATTATGAATCTCTGGTATGACTGGCTACAGGAGAATTCTGTGGATAATGAAGAAGATTGCAGGGGGCAAATTGAAAGACTTCTCTTTTATATTGTATAGCATTAGTATTCCTTTAGTGCTAACAAAGATGAGGCCAATTTAGTATAAATCTTCAAAGCAACATGTGTGAATTTATCTGTCCAGTGCTCATTACAGTTAATGGGAATCATGTGGCTGGAACTTTGCAAGTGCTTTGAAAGTGCTCCTTTTATGGTTACTTTATAGACCCCCATGTTTGCTGTTTTGCTGTTATTTTTGTATTGCTCCATTTGTTTTCTTGACATTATAAAAATCAAAACAGTAAACTAATTAAAACCTGCATCACCCCCTCCAGGGCTGAAATAGAGCAAAATACCAATTTTCTAAAGTAAATAAAATATTACTTATATGTAAATCAACTTGAGACACAACATGAATCTCTCCTGGTTTAAATCCCAATAGAATAAATCCTGATGTTCATTGAATGCTAATTAAGGTGAGCTTAACTGGAAAGTCAAAATGTTGGTCCAGACATCCATGTTTCAATTTTGATCTCTCTGTGCTGTTAGTCACCATGTGTGGTACATCATCTGTGACTCTTCAGGAATATCCTAAAGGGGATTTAATCTTTAGGGAATCTGTAGGGAAGAAGAAAGACATAATGAAAACAAAAATTTATAAGGCAGGTAATGAGCATAAAAATATGAAAGAGTAAATTGATGGATGTTTTGATTGTTATCCTATAAAATATATGAATAGGCATATACCTTATTATGGAAAGCAGGATTTTTTTCCCCCATTTGAAAATGGGATAAATTAGAGAAAATTTTATAAAATCATTTGAAACACAGAAATCTAAAAGGCTTTCAGTCTGGTGTTAGGTGAAATGGTCTGGGTTTTAGGTGAAGAAGATGCTTTGGTTTAGGCCAGCAAGATGGTCAGTGGTCTGTGCCCATGAGTGGGCTGAATGTGATGGTGAGTGCCTTTGGTTTCTCCCACAGGCTTGTTTGGTGAGAGTCATGAGAAAAATACCCTACAAATCCTTCTTCTTGAACACAAAACACTCTTCTGTGTTTAGTCTGGTGGTCTATGAGTGTTAGGCTTCTTTTTGATCAAAAATGTGAGTCAGGACTTGCATTCCTTCCTTCCTTTTAACCCAGGCTTAACCCAGAAAGGTTGTGTAGGAGTCTGGGTTTTCATTTTTATATTTGGTTTGTGTGGCATGGTTTTGGTAGTGGGGGGGCTACAGGGGTGGCTTTCTCTGAGAAGCTGCTGGAAGCTTC